>CATIWK010161589.1:0-14546 GCA_949634005.1 Mallotus japonicus
TCGATTAACAAATATATATTTATAATTATATTAAAATAAAGGTAAAATAGTAAATATATCAAACTCGACTCGAACTCGATAGGCTCGATTAAGCTCGCGAGCCTATCGAGTCACATATTTAAGAGCTCGAGCTCGACTCGATAATCTACTCGAGTAGCTCGAACTCGAGCTCGACAATAATCGAGTCGATTTCGAGTTTTTTTCGAGTCGATCCCGAGTAACTCGCGAGTAGGCTTGGCTCGGTTACACTCCTAGTGTATGGTGTGCAGTGCCTACATTTATGAGGTTAAGATTTTCCTCAAGTCTCTCCAATGTGGGATCGTCACATTAACATAGGTGGGTTCATGACCATGCATGAATTGAAAGGAAAAGACTAGATGAACTGTTCATTGGCTGCAAGTAACTAACAAAGTGATGATGCTTGGGATTGATCCTTTCCTTATATGCATATGTTACAGAATTGTGTTATAGTGTAACGTGTTCTTTCTATAATGAAAAATAAAACCAACATAAAGATAAAGATTTCTGATTTCAGATAATTCTTTATTTATATTTATATTCTCTTCAATCTTGATTCTTACAGAAAAAGGGAAAAAAACGTTAGTAAGCTAAAAACTAGAATCCCTTCTTAGAAGCTTTAAAAGGGCAAGCTATAACTTGCAAGAAACAGACCGTTATTTCTTTAAATCTTTTTCCAGTTGTAAACCATAGCTTCAAGCAACAAAATAAGCAAAAACCACATGACATCCCTTAACGTGCTTGTGTTCTACTTCCCCTTTTCTCTGTTTCATCCATTTGGCCATCTATTAGGTCTCTCATAACCCACTTGCAATGCATCAACAACAACCTTAATGTGTATAAATATAAGGGATTTTTTTAAGGTTATTTTAACATAAGATTATATCTACTTCAATATGCCTGGTAGAGGTTCTTATAACGTTCGAAGTTTAGTTGAACTCATTTTTCGACACAGATTTCGCTCCAACAATGTTTCTGTTGGATACGGTTCGTGTTCTAGTACGAAAGTGGCTAATAACATGATTGGTTATGGACATTCAATGCATCAAGGGTTGCAGATGTTGAGTGGAAGTGCTAATGGTGGAACATGGAAAAATCTTGATGCTAACATGTAAACATTTCTCCTTGAAATTTACTTTATTTTTCACTTCAATGATTGATCTGTATATATTGATGATGAGAATTTTATATGTATTTTTTTTTTCTTTTCCTTTTGGGATGTTTATGATCTAGGGTGAAGGTTATCAAGGATGATAAGGTTAGACCACCAGTGCCAGAACCTGACCCTCCAAGATTTAACTTCTCTACTTGGTATTAAGATTTGATGTAAACAGACAATTGAATTATACTATTTTTCTTTTATCTTCGTATTATATGTGTTTTTTCGGCCTTACATTCAATGGAAAGGGAGAACAACAACGAGCGTGGCGGAAGGCTTGGCTAACAGGCTAAGCACTCACGGGCTTCTTATTATATGGGTTGAAGTCTTAATTTATTTTGCGAAGTTATTATTGAGTAGAAACATGAGGAGAATTATAATGACATGCAGGGCAAAATGGGTGTTGGGTTCTATATTCTCTCTTTTACTGCCGTTCTGGAAGCAAAAATGGGAGAAATTGAAGATGATAGAAGGTACATGATTTTATGTCAATTTTGAACATGATATGATACGTAATTAAAGAAAATAAACGTATATATTAAAAATGATTTGGAAAAATATGCACACTTTTTATTTATCATAACGCAAACATATATTCAACAAAAATATGTTCTGACTTTTATAATTGAAGAGATAAATAATATATGACAAATATTGTTTCAGTAAAGTTTTTTTTTTTTTTTTTTTTAAGAAATTCAGTAAAGTATGTTAATTTTTTAACCAACCGTTAAAATCAACTAACATATAACTGCTCTCATTTAGCCAGTATTTCAAGTTCTAGACAGGTATATGTGTTAATTATATATATATATATATATGCACGTTTACACGTTCTCTTTAAACACATTTCCAATAAAATATTTATTCTATAACGCAGAACTTACCTGATCCAAAAAGCATTCAAACTAAACATTTAAATTTCAATTTTCCCTCTTGACTTCTTAATAAAATTGCATAAAAATTCAACTTTGTATGATACTTGCCTTGTGACACTGCATTAAAGAATTTTCCAAGAACTGAGGATCATAGATGTTATTGGATTTGGTGATCGATTTCAAAAAATTTGGGTAAGTTCAGGACAGGCAGAAACTGTCATGCAAGAGGTTGAAACTGTAGCAGCAGTAGTAGAAAAGGGGGCAACAATGGTGGAGAAATTATCAGCCGAGGCAGCAGAAAAACTCCCTGACAAAGGCAAATTGAAGGAAGCTGCTTTGCTGATGGAGCACATTTCAAAAGAAACTGCCCACGATGCTCAAGTGACAAAAGAATTCATTCACAAGGTAACAAACCCTGTAGCACGGCATGTGTGAAACTGTGAAAACATGTACACAAGATAACAACGCAATTCAGAGAAAAAAAATTATGACATTTTCTTTTTCCTGGTATTCAGGTCGACCAGTTGAAGCATGACTTCTATGACTTGGAGACAATGGTTGAACCTGCAGTTGAAAAGCTTATACAACATAAAAAACGAGTAAATTAGAGAGGACATTCATGTCAGTAGCTAATGCAAATGTAACAGCAATATAAATTATCATGCAGAAAAACATTTTTCTTTTGATACTTGTCAAAAATTAAGAAGAAATTAGAATAATTCTTGTTGATAAGAAGCAGCAGCAGCATCGAGAGATCGCATAAACATTATTAAAATTAGGCAGCGATGAATTCCAGCTGATAAATACTACTGCTTATCTCCATCTAGGACAGAAACTGAACCAAATCTACACGCTCTGCACTATTGAAAACCTAATAACTAGAGCAAACCAGACGTTAAACTCAAGTCATCATTGAGCAGAAAAGAGACATAATAAGCCTAACAATAGAAACCGAATGAAAGCTGATATACAATAGATCCTAGATAACATATACTACTAAGTACAAATATTTGTGTATGCACAACTATGTACAAGCAGGTTAAAATTGTGTGGTTAGCTTGGTTTTCATATGATTGCGAGATGTATAGTTCTTAAGTGGCCATAGCAGTCATCGCTGCTGCTAAAGAATTCTGAGCAGACCCAGCAGATGTGTTTGCCGCATCTGCACTCAATATGATTGCAGCCGTCCACCTTCTCAATTATATACCCACATACTGGACAACTCTTAACATGTTCTTTACCCCTACACCAATCTTTCAACGACAAATCAGGATCATCCTTGAACTCTTTGTATCTGTCACAGGACACATATGGGTGATACTCTAAGTGACACCTGGTACATGTCTCTGCATAGCATGCTCCACATACAAATGGGCCTCCAAATGTTCTAGCATCTGCTACCCGGTAAACAGAAGGACAGTCAGGAGAGGGGCAAAACCTGTATTTTCCACCACTAGCTGCTACAAATGCCCCCACAGAGGCCCTGAAAAGGTCCTCTAATTTGTCACATGGCAATAGAGACTTCAGATCAGTGAGCCAAATGTGCATCCCGCAACCTTCATGAGTACAGCGTACAGGGAAACCATCACGTCCTCTCATTGCTGACTCTAACTGATCAACCAAGCAAGACCGGCAGAACTTGTGTCCACAAGCCTCAAGCTGATAACACTCTTCAACTTCACACAAGCAAATTGGGCAGCTAGGAGCTTCATGGTTTGGTTGTTTTCCAGATCCACTGACACTCAGAGATCGTGCAAAGTCATGAATCATATCCTCCACTCTCAGCCTCAAATCCTCTTTGCCACTAAAAGAGATGACATGGCGCCTTGTATTAAGTGTAAATGCAGCACCCGGAAACTTTTCTTTGAGCCCATGTAAATCGGGCCCAAACTTCTCAACCACTTTCTTCATGAGATCGTATGGCATAGCTCCACCTCGAAGAGGAATATCTATTTGCTTATTATCATGCAGAGCTAAAAGGGACCGTATCAACTTTTGTTCAGAAAGAGCAACTTTGTTCTCAGGACCATAGAGTCTAACACAGAGGTTCGGCCTATCAAAGAGAACGTAAGTTCCCATTTCCTGTTGCAGTGACTTCATAAGCAATCTGCCATCTTTTGAGAAAAGAATTTGCAGAACTGCTGGAGTGAGGCTACCATGATCTACCGTTTTTCCATTCATTAGCTGCTCCAGTGGCCTCCTCACCTCTGCTACTATCTTTGTTGCATTGGCAGAAATCTTCACTCTATAGGAGCCATTTTCATTCTTTTCTAAATTGCAATGTACACCTGTGGAGTCAGGTTTATCAGTACTAAGTCAATATAGTACTGATCATGGTTCTATATTAAATAGCAGAACAAAATTTTAGGGGAAAATTGCATGTTATGAAATTATATTCTGGGCAATAGGCCATTCGATCCACTCCACATTTTCACCTAAACAACTGCACTGAAAAAAACAGTAATCATTTATTGCATGTCAAGCTGTAAGCTTCAACTAGTCAAAGCTGAAGTGACCTAACTAGCAAAAATTCACAATTACACCAAAGTGTGATCCATGAGATTGGCTATTTCAGCTACTTTAGTAGAAGAAGACAAGAAAAAGAAAGCAGCATAAACTGCAACTGCAGTAGCAAAATAATAGCAACTTGAACAAGTAAAATAAGATTTTTTTTGTCATTCCATTTTTATTTCTTAATAGCTAGTTACTGTTACCACAACAAAAATAAAAAATGTAGTAAAAAGGGAAAAAAATACATGTTAGATTTAGTATCAGCATGTAACATACATAAGAAGGATGTACATACATAACTTGAAGCATTTTAAGTAAATAAATATGAAAAAATCAAAGCAAATTTGAATAGCAGATGGACCAGATCATCAACAAAAACAAATACAAGAAAATAATCATTGATGAATGAATTACCAGGTCGATGTGTAAACCTTTTAAGCAAATAGTTAAGTTGTCTCTCAATGAACGTAAAAACAGAAGCAGGACATGATACAGAGCTATGGAACACCTGCTGGCACTGCATTTTCTGCCATGATAAACATCCAGAAAGCACCTTCCCTTGAATATGTTGCAAAGCTTTTGCTGCCTCTAAATGTAGTCTTCCATCAAAGGTGATCCAGGCTTTCATAAAAGCATCCTTTGGCTCAGGGGAAAATACCTGAACATGACAGTAATTGCTCAAGGGGGCCTGATTAGGCATGAACGGAGCAAGTTCCTTAAGAATTGCATTCTCACATGCACCAAGAGGAGGATTATTTACAGCATCTCCTCGAATCAGAAAGAGATCCAAAATTCTCCTGTGGGTGGCCATTTGCAGAACTTCAAGAATTTCTGGTTCAGATGTATCTTTATCCAATCCTCTGATGACAATGCAATTAATGTCCTTTGTGCTGCGTTCACAATAAACTACCCTGCCTCCTATCACAAGATTAAAGCAATCTTGAACAACAAAGTCGACTTCATTCCTTTCACATCTGACAATTGCATACCCTTTACTGTACCTCCGTGGCCAGGTAACCTTGGCTTTTACAGCAGGAAATGATGATAATTTGTAACTACCTCCAGCACTAGCTGGGGACAGCTTAAGTAAAGAACCGGATAAGTTAAATCCATTGAACTCAAGTGCTTTTCTAGCTGCTTCAGGAGTAAGAAAAGTCACCCTGCCCCACTTCTCCACATGGTCAGCATCCAGTCTGCTGCTTGCAAATATGTGAACACCACACACCCCAGAAACAGATTTCTCAATGAATGTCAAGATCTCCTTGTCATCTAGAGCACTTGGAACTGAAAGAAAGACATCTACACTCAAATATCTGTTCTCTAATTCCAAATGTCTGATTTCTGCACCGGCTCCAAAAAGTGCAACTGGGGGAGAAGCACCAGCTTGTCCCCCGTGATACAAGCACTTCTCCAGGCATTCATTTTTCAACCATTTCATTTCATATTCTAATGCATCATTAACAAGACCATAAACCTTTTCCACGTGTTGTGCAGATGCATATAACAGAATCTCATTATTGTCAACACTGATTTCAATACCTATTCGCTTATCCATGAACTCTGTCTGTATACGAGAAAGAAGAGAAAGCAAGTTATGATTTGATTTTCCACAGAACCTTTTCAAAGCAGTGCTGCTAAATCCTGTGATTACACTCAACTGCAATTTTCTACTATGCATCCTTGAGATGTCAAACAAAGGAGGACTCAAAGCAGACAAACTATCAAAGTCAATGGCAGTAACACAGACTAGATAATCACTTGATGCTGATAAAAGTTCAGAAAAAACGACCCAGTTTGGCTTTTCACTATACACTTGCAATGAGCATGACGGATGAAGTTGAAAGTATTCCCCACTTGAAACCACCTCATAACCAAGCCGATCATATCCAGAGTACATGGCAACATTATGTGCTAATGAAGAAAGTATGATCTTCTTCATACGTTTATCGTGTTCTGTGAAAACATGAGGATTCCACACCCAGTATGATGGAATAATGATGTTAAGTTCATTTTTCAAACAGTTCTCCAACTCTAGCACTGTCTCTTTGCATCTACGCATGGTTTTCGCATTGATGCTATTATTCCAACACCATTTGTTTCTATTATCTGCGGGTATACCCTCCCACTCCCTGTACACCGTAAGCAATGTGAAGAGATCCCCATCATGATGGCAGAATTGCACCTTGAGACTATCTGATTTCTGTTTGGCATCATCTGTACCAACTCTGCAAAATATGCTACTAGCATTTGCCATAACAGCAGCAAGAACAACTCCCTCTTTACGCAAACAACAGCGGTTGCTGTCAAGGATTATCTTCCCAAGTCGAGGCTCAATGCCCAACTTAACCAAGCACTTCCCATCCGGAGTTAATTCAAAAGAATCATTTTTGCACGTAACTGCACCTAACTGCTTAACATTCCTGATGGCCGCATCAATTGCCTCTGCACTAGGAGCATCAATAAAATCAAAGTCTAGCACATTCTTAATACCCAAAGCAAGTATCTTCAGAATTGCAATACCAAGGTGAACTTTACAAATTTCAGGTTCCTGATGGAAAGCCATTGATTGATAGTCAACCTCTGAGTAAAGCCGATAACACTTGCCAGGTTCCACTCGACCAGCACGACCAGCTCGTTGATTAGCAGAACTCTGGCTAATCTTGGAAACTTTGAGAACATTCATGCCAGAGGTAGGTTCAAACCTGCTTTCCTTAACCATTCCGGAATCAACCACAAACTTGACACCTGGAATTGTCAAGGATGTTTCCGCTAAATTCGTAGCAAAAATAACTTTTCTCTTCCCTGGATAATTCTGGAAAACACGACATTGTTCTTCATGGGAAAGCCTTCCATGTAATGCCAATGCAATTGCAGAGGGAGAGTTAAACTTTTCACAAGCCCATTCTACCTCCAGTTGGGAAGTCAAAAAGGCAAGAATTGCCCCTTCCTTCTCTACTTGATGGATCTCCATTGCCTTCTTAACAACATTGGAAACATATGGTGCAATATTATTAATACCAGGTAAGGAACAAGAAGACCCTTCAGAGACATCAGGAACATACTTGATTTCAACAGGAAAATTTCGCCCCAACACATGAAAGGTTCCACAACCAAAAAAGTATTCTGATAATTTGGTCGCATCAACTGTTGCAGACATTATAACAAGCCTTAGATCACGCCTATCAATAAGTAATTTTTTAATCAAGGCCAACAGAAGATCAGTATTCAAGCTTCTTTCATGAGCCTCATCTACAATAATACATGAAACTCCAGACAAAGTCTTATCTCTCATGAGGTGCTGCATTAGAGAGTGATCAGTCATATATATTACCTTGGAATCGAACGACTGGTAAGAAGAATAAGTCGGAAAACAGACAATTGAATTATCTTCATAACATCCAATGGTTTCCTCGCCAACCCTTTTTGCTAAGGAAATGGCAGCAATTTTACGAGGCTGAGTACACAAAATAGAACCACTGGCAGCAACACCCGAGTCAGCAAGAAATTGTACCAACTGTGTACTCTTCCCTGAACCTGTCTCTCCAATCAAGACCATCACCTGTGAGGAAAGGAAAAAATGACCAAAATTCTACTGAAACTCCAAGCAATTCTTAGAGATTGCCTAGGAGATGAGATAAGATGGTATGAGTTGAATTTGTTCAAAGCAGAACAATAGACTTGACAAAGAAAGAGCCAATTAGATAAGTAGATTGAGAAACACCATTCTTAAAGTAGGTTTTACGAACAAACTATAGTCTGATCAACTAAAATGTATTTCCAACAATGAGCAAACTATATGCAACAAGGCCAAGGAGCTCTGGTCCCTTCACACAATGAACAAATTAGATGATAAAAATCATAGCATAGATTAATAGATTATACTGCCCCAACAATCAACATCACAATTGAGCAAAAGCAGCAACATTGTAATCACACACAAAGATTCATTAGACAAACAAAAGCATATTAACAAAATAACTAAAACATTTGAAGACAAAAATAGTACCTGCTGCGAATGTATTTGCTGCAAAATCTCCCTCCTAAAACCATATATAGGTAACCCATGCTCAAGCCTTTTACACTCTCTCAACAACAAAAAATGCAACTTACTCCAACTAACAGCCCTCCCATTTCTAAACCCTAATAAAACCTTCAACTCCTGATCATCATCAACTTCCTTTCTTTCTAAATAATCCATCACACACTTAACCCCAAAAATAAACTCACCAATCCTCTTAACAATCCCATCCTTTTCGTCAACAAGTCTCTTCTTTGTAGCTTGAAGCTCTTCGAAAGCTCTCAAAATGTTAGGTTTCCGAAGCAAGCTCGACACTTTATTAATTTCTGAAGCCAAATCATTAACTTTCATCTCCAAATTCTCTAAAATCTCACCTTGTAGAAGCCTCTGAACATGCAACCGAAACAAGTCCCTAACTTCCTCATCAATTTCATCGTTAACACCAAAATCAGCCGAAGGAGTAAATAAATGCTCACCTAACAAACGTTTCTCCCAAAGAAAAACAAAAGCGCTTTGCGCATCACACTGCTGATGAAAATACAGAGTCGCAGCCAGTGTCCCACTCGGTCTGGCGTTGAATTTGAAAGGCTTAGGGTTACATTGCGACACAATCGAATCAATCGGAACAGTAGTACGCGGGTGCTGACTGTTGGAGAAGAGTTTGAGTATAAAAGCACGGTTTTGGTTACGGAGGTAAGAAGTCGGAGTAGGAGGAGGAGGAGGAGGACGGCGGAGCTGACGGCGCTGCTTGTGGTGGTGGTACTGGTGGTTGGAGGACGGAATCATGGTCAAATTATGAAAATTGAAACCCTAAAATTGGAGAAAGAGACGAAGAAGAAGAGGCATAAAAGCATGATCTCTGGTGTTGAAAGTTAAAGCTGGTGCAGAGTCCTTGCTCACGAAGGGACAATGACTGCTTTTTATAGCTTTAAAATGTGACCAATCAGGTAAGAGCACAGAGGCAGGCACTGCTCGGGTGCGCAATAGAGTAGGGTAGGCTACACGGAGTCACAGAAGAGTGCGAATAATGGAAAGAGAGAAAAGGTGACGGTGGTGGGTTTTGTGACAGGAACTTGACCTGATCGGACGGTGATGGATTATTTTATTCGCTATATTTGCTAAATTATATCACAGATTGGCTGAGCTAAGCTAGTTTGGTCATGCATCTACGTCACTTTTGATTCTTGGCCCGATTCGTTAATGTTAAGAGGAAATTTCAGTGGATGGGCCATTTAAACTCAGTATTTTTCCTTTTTTTTAGTTTTAACTTTTTTTTTTACTATTTAACTGATTTTATGTATTTATTTTTATTGTTATTTGAAGTTGATTGTATATATTTATTTAATTTTATATTTAAAATAATTTTAATTTTATATTCTAAATAGTAAATTTTGTTTTATTTTGAAACTTATCATTATTTAGAATAATTATTTAGAATATAAAAATTAAGCTAATTAAATTAAAAATTATCCATAATTTTTAATAATTATTTTTTATAATAAAATTTTTACTTTTATTGGTATTAGTAATAAAAATAATAATTTTTGATATATTTCATAATTTTTTGTTGTTTTTTGGTTGTTATTTTTTTTATTTTGGTCACTTTTTATTATTTTAATTTGAACTTTTAGAATTAAATTTATTATATTTTTATCTTTTTTCCTTTTCACTATCTTCTAATTTCTTTCATTTTTTTTTACTATCCAAACACTTGCATTTAATAAAAAAAATCTTTAATAAATCAAATTTACATGCAATCAATTCGATTATCAGTAAAAAGATTTTTTTTTAATTATATTTATCTTCTAAATCTAGCAAAAAGATCAATTGATTTTCAAAAAAAATAAATTTTTTTTTGACCAAACTAAATATTTTTCTGGATCTGTAGAAAACCATCTCCACCAACACTACTGCTATCGCATCATCTCTACCATCAACTATAGCATCACTGCAACCTTAAACTGCCACCAACCAGTAATTTTTTTTTTTCCCAAAAAATATCCTGAAGTGGGATCATAACATTATATTTCCTTTATTTTTCACTTTTCTTTCTCCCCCCTCTCTCCACTATTTTATTTTTGGGAAAAGGTACAAAAAATCCCTCATGATTTTGGCATATTCTTAATTAATCCCATAATGTTTTCTTAGGTTCAAATGCACCCCTAACGTTATTAAATTGACACATATTTGCCCCTCCAACTGCTCTGTTAACGGCGTTTGTTGGAGGGGCAAATATGTGTCAATTTAGTAACGTTAGGGGTGCATTTAAACCTAAGAAAATGTTATGGGGTTAATTGAGATTAGGTCAGGAGTGGTCGTCCGAGGGTTACCCGTGATTGGTAATGGCATAACCAAAAAAGGAGTAGGGGAGACAAAGTTAGGTGTTGGGTAGCACAACGCATTTATCTCGGGTATAGAGGGGATAAGGGGTGCTAACCCAGCCACCCAACCCAATAAGTCAGGGGCGGGCCGGCCGTAGGTTCAAATCCTACCACCTTTCTTGTGGATCATCCTGTGGTTACCGGATGATGGGAATAACAAAGCAGATATTTTGAAAATGAGCACGAAATGTCAATATCTGCAAAATGTCACACCCGCTCCAACTAGCTGATGAGCAGGTGCGACTAGCTGAATACTGGCTAACTCTTGCTAAAATGCCATAATAAAATCTCACAACATAAGGATTAAACATAACTTATATATATAAGGCTACAAGCTTAAAGTCTATAACATACTCTAAATTTAGTTTAGTGATTACACACCAAGTAGCTATCACTATTGTTCACAATACTGCAGACTTATCTATGATACTTAGAACTTTCTTAAGTACATACCAAAAAGATAAGATAACTAAGTTGTTGGCTCAACCTCTTCTAAGCGCTGAAGAGCAAACAAACAAAGAGACGAACCTACTATAGGACTATTGTTGATGCTCCAAAGGATCTGAGAAAAATTAAAAGTGAGGGGTGAGTATAAAAATACTCTGTGAGTGGGTAAAGATAACAAAGTGGGAACAAATGTTATTTTCCTCTTAATAAATTCGTAATATTGATATTACCATAATAGTAATAATTTCAAGGCTGTTGAGTATATATATAATAAACAAATAAAAATGATAATAGACTAGGATTAGTATCGTTCACTGGTTTTCTGAAATGTGTAAGCTGTAATTAATATAATTGCTAATTTAAATTGAAAAGGATATCACAATAAATCATTCCATACACTCATTAAATACATATCATAAAGATTATGCTGAATTGCCGACACATTGGGTGCACGATGACTCTAAGCAGCCCAAGTGTATATTACTGGTCATACGCATGCGCAGAGCTGCCCCCCTAAGGGCTAACCACCTGGTTGTACGCCCCCAAGGCTATATGTACAACCAAGCATTGTCCCCAAGACAGTTGCTGAGTAATATTGCTGATATAATAAATATATAATATAATGCTAAGAATAAACATCAGTCATCATGGTGTAATCTAAGGGATATATACTACGAATGTATAGATTCTTATTATAAACTAAATAGTTCATATAAATCGATGCTACATATAAAATACACTTGCTGTCATTTATTGCTATCATCATGTAAAATAGTAAAATTAAATATCATGTATTTGCTGAATATTTACTGAAGCTAAGTCAGATAAATTACTAAATTTCTAAAATAAAACTTTTAGCTATAGTAAATTGCTATAATCATAACAATAATAAACATACTGCTATTTGTTCCCGTTTTTACTATATAAGCTAAACTCCATTATATATAAATATATATATAAAATAGAGAATATACTATATATATATATATAAAAATTAAAAACCTTCGTTATATAGTTAACCACTCACCTGGAATTGCTGATAGAAGAAACTAACTAGATGGACCCAATCTATAGTCTACTGTTGTGGCTGGAATGACTCCTAAAATAACATTTAAGAAGCAATAAAATGAGACTCTAAGCTCACTAACAAAATTCTACTCAACCTGATTGATATACATATGGTGGCATAGTTTACTGACTCATTTGATCAACAACAAGATTTGCAACCACAGTTCCATGTCTCCTCTTTATTTGATTACTCTAATTGTAGTTTATAGGGGCATTTTCAAAACAATTACAATAAGGAGAAGAGCAATGAGACTTTAGAAATAAATAATTAGAACTTGAAAAAGCATCACCAAGATCATTTAAACTCACCGGTCATTAACAACTCAACCCAACAATTGAAACATGGTCATTTTATAGAGGGTTTGCAGCACTAATAAAACTATATGGTTCCTCTTTAAATTTATTTTTTTTTTCTAAAACAACAGAATTATAGAGTTCATGGTGGTTTAAGAAGAACAACCTAACATGTTTCTAAGGAATGCTATACAACCGATTCTCAAGAGAGACAACACAGAAAATAACAACTTTCATAACTGACCAGAAATTCAGAGTTTGGCGAAGATTAACAGCTTAGAAAGAAGCAATAAAATTCAGATTTAACAAGAACCTGATTTCAACCAAGAAAGTAATACTCAAAGTAGAGAATTCAGGTTTAATAAGAAGTCACATTTCATCAAACCATAAGAGTTCTGTAACAACCAAAAGCTCGGCATAAGAGGAGAGAATGAAAGATCACTCACTTACCCAAAATAGAATAATGTATTTGTCAAGGAAAGTATTCAGATCAACTTGATTTTGTTAATGTAAAGAAGAGTTTATTAATGATCTTCTACAGCTCTCAATACAAACTCTGAAATTTCTTCTCTTTCCTTGAAGAGATTTGAGTTTGGTAGAAGGTTTTGTTAAGAGAATTTGATCGAGAATTGAAATGGGATTTTACAGGTTGAAGAAGAAAATGTAATGCTGAAATGGTGGGTGGCTAAAAGGTGAAAACATGCAACCATGTCTTTCAACAGCTGTCCCTTTTTTTATTTACTGTCAACTTCTACAGCTGTCACCTATCCCATCTTCTTCCTCATTCTCACACTTGTCTATCCCAAAATGCCACATATTCTTCTATGGTTATTATTAATTATTATTATTATTATTATGAACAAGGATATCACAATTCTCTCCCTCTTAAGAAATTTCATCCTCGAAATTTGCAAACCTATTCTAGAAAAAATATGGGGATATTGAATGCGTATATCTTCTTCTCTTTCCCAAGTTGCTTCCTCCTTAGAATGGTTCCTCCATAAGACTTTCACTAACGGGATCACTTCATTTCTCAAGACTTTCTTTTCTCTGGCTAAGATTCCAATGGGTTCTTCTTCGTGAATCAAATATTCTCTCAATTCAATTGGTTGATTTTGCAGAATGTATGAAGGATCACTTCTATATCTTCTTAACAGGGATACATGAAAGACATCATGCACCTGAGACAATTCTGGAGGTAGAGCTAAATGATATGCAACACGTCCAATTCTTTCAATCACTTCATATGGACCAATGAAATGAGGACTTAACTTTTCACATTTCCCAAACCGAACTACACTTTTCCATGGAGATATCTTCAAGAATACCTTATCACTGACATTAAATTCAATGTCCTTCCTCTTCAAGTTAGCATAACTTTTTGTCTGTCCTGAGATGCTTTTAATCTATTGCGAATTAATTCAATCTTATATGTAGTTGACTGAATAATCTTCGGACCTACAAGTTTTCTTTCTCCTGCTTCACCCCAACATACTGGTGTTCTGTATTTTCTACCGTACAATGCTTCATATGGTGCCATTCCAAGACTTGTATGATGGCTATTATTATATGAAAACTCCATTAATGGTAAATGCTTGTCCCAACTTCCATTAAATTCCATCACATACGCTCTGAGCATATCTTCCAAAGTTTGGATGGTTCATTCTGATCTGCCGTCCGTTTGAGGATGAAAAGAAGTGCTAAACTTCAATTTAGTACCCATAGCTTGGTGCAAACTGGGCCAAAATCTGGATGTGAACCTAGGATCTCTATCA
>CATIWK010161634.1:0-24801 GCA_949634005.1 Mallotus japonicus
TTATTTTTTAAAATTTATGAATAAAACATATAAATTAATAAAAATATGCATTAAATGTTTGAATATAAAATATTTATCAAAAGTAAATAATTTTTTTAACAAATTATAATAATATTTTTATAAATAAATATTTTATAATACATGATTATAATATTAATTTTTAATATATAAAAATAATTATAATATTAATTTTTATATAAAAAAATTACAAAAATATTTTTTGTAAAAGATATTTTAATTGTTAAATAATATTTTATTCTCATTTCTATTACCATTTCCTAATGAAACCAAACACCTTTTTCAAATTTTCATTCTCTTTTCCATTTCTTCCGATTCTGATTTCGATTTCAGAGTATTTACCAAATGCCCTCTAAGTGATATCTAATTGATTAATAAGTTCACTTAATTTTATTAAATGGAAGTATCTGAATTCTAGTATCATTTAATTTTATTAAGTGAAAGTATTTAATTGATTTATAAGAAACTAAAAAAAAAATTCAGTTAATTTTATTAAGGCGGAAGTATCTAAACTCTAGCATGCATCATTTAATTTTATTAAGTGAAAGTATCTCATTCATCTATAAACTCATTTAATTTTATGTATGAAGCCTTAATCTTATTTATGAACCCTAGCATTATGGTGGAATTTTGAATTTTTGTCATAAATTGAAGAAAATAAATCAAAAATATATCAATGAAACCACTATTAAATTTAAAAACTTAAGCTATTAAATAAAAATATCTAATTAATTTATAAGTTTATTAAATCTTATTTATGAGAAACTAATGTGGGACTAAAGGTATTTTTTTGAATAACTTGTCTAGATGGTTAAGTTTATTAGCTTAAAATGAAAAAGTCATGGGTTGGAGTTGGAAGATCGAACTCTACTATTAATTAAATGTCTTAACCTTATGATAAAATGTTTTACCATTTATTTTAAGCGGGTTAGATATGATTTTGTTTAACACTTTAGTTTAAAAAAAAAAAATCAATGTCATGCCACGAGCTTCAAAAGTAAAATAGAGATATATATAAGAGCATATAGAAGCACAAGGGCAAACTACAAGAGATTTGTTCCCTAAGTGTATATATACCTGAAAAACAAAAGGACAATAATACCTTCTCTTACCATAGAAAAACGACAAAGGGCGCAAAATCTCTATCTCTTCAATGAATGCCTATCCTAAGAATCGGGTAGGAAGCAAAGCAGCCACAAAAAATTGTTTTTAGGTATTTTTTGAATGGCCTAATTATTTTAAAAATTTTAAACTTTATCAGTTTTAATAATTTTAACATCTGTTTCAATTTTTACTTAAAATTTTTCAACTTTGCATCAACGTTATTTTAACATTTATAAAAAAAAAATCATAAACTTTACAACTTTTAATAATTTTAACATATATTTTTTAAATTATATCAAAAATATTATTGAAACTCATAAAATTTATTTTTTTTATAATTAGGCCAATATTATATTATTTAATTAATTTTTAACATTTTATAAAATATTGTAGTATTTCCTTTAATTAAAAAAAGAGAATTTAATGAGTTTATAAAAATTTTATTCTTAAGATATAATATTTTAAAATAAAAAATAGTATTTCAATTTGTTAAAAATTTAGAATTATGTATATGACACTGAAATGAATTTTTTAATTTAAAATATGTTAAAATTATTAAAAGATGTAAGGTTTACAATTTTAAAATGAAAAAATATTTCAGGTTATATAAACATTGTAAACTTATGATAAATTAAAATATTATATTCTTTGTTTTAAAATAACATATTTTAAGGAGAAAATTTTTGCTAACTTATTAAATTCTATTTCTTTTGAAATTAAAAGGTGTTTGACACTATATCAACATAACATTTAATCAAATACTAAAATATTTATTAAACAAATATAGTTTAATATTTAAATAGAAAGTTTTTTTGTTGATAAATTTTAAAAGAATATACTAAAATTGTTAAAAGTTGTAAAGTTTGTGATTTTTTATAAATTTTAAAAGAATGTATTAAAATTGTTAAAATATAAAGTTTAAATTTTTTTAAACAAAGTTGAAAGAACATGCTAAAATTGTTAAAATTTGTAAAGTTCAGAAATTTTTTAAGTAATTATGCCTTTTTTAATTATATTACGTAGTGAGACCCACCCTTGATGGTGACTTATAAAAATAATTTTTAAAATACCAACTACTAATAACTAACTGTCTCTTCCTGTACCGATGATATTGGATATTGTATTCAGCTAAAAAAAAAATTAAGCAATATGCATATTATGGATCTTCAGCTTTTGCACATTATATTAAATTCATTTTCTTAGTCTGTTTGATGAAAGACAAACATCCAAAGGGGGAAGGAAAAAAACAAAAAACCTGTCTTCTGTTTCACCTCAGTTACCACATATGCACTTTTAGGGAGTGAGTGATTGTTGATTTGTTCTAATTTTGATTTTCCATCTCTGGAGTCTCAGCACTTTTAAGACTCAAGATGCTTAGTCTACTTAATCATTTGAGTTAAAATTAACAAAGTTAAATAAGAAGCGTGAAGAAATCTGCAGCCACAAACACAACATGTATGTACTTGCTTTAATTGCTTACCAGTTACCAACCACTTATGTCACATATATCTGCATCTTATCCATGCCCAAGAAACAAAAAGTACTGCTATAGTATCTATACCTTCACGCGAAGAAAGAGAAAGAGGCGCACGATCCTGTCCAATAACACAATAAACAGTAAAACCAAACTCAACCCTGCACAACGACCTTGTTTTTAGTCTTGGTTTATATATATAATACACGCAAAATACAAGTGGCATATAATTGTTTTAAACAATGTTGCATCGTTAATTTATTAGCGGCCATAGATGAAAGTATTTAATTTACGATAATGATACACGTTGTGGGTCGCAATGTGAACAGCATATCGTGGTTCTTAAAAAATGATGAAGCTACTCGATACATTTTTTAAGTAGTTTTTAAAATAAATTACGATGTATTATTTATACATATTGTGACCTGCAACATATATTTTATCAAAATAGATTAGCTTGTATGAATAAAAGATTAAAATTTTCAGGTACTGTTTGAGTCTGAAATCTCAGTTTAAACCAACTGGTTTATATGGCAAAGTTATTTTGTGTAAGTATTAGAATTGAAAAATGCATCTACCGTTGGATCAAGTATGGTGAGCCATGATCAGCAACCTTCCCCCAGTATACAAGAAGTAGCAAAGCTAAGGCCAAACGTTATTAGTCTTCTTCATGGCCCAACACTTCCTCTCTATATAATAATTACCCACGATATGCAAACTTTATAGTGGAAAAACTCAGGTTGCATATTTTATTGTCCCCCATATATATAATTGATGTATATATATAACATGATAACCTGTAAACGTACGTCACCACCAATGAATGTATGATTTTATCCCCTCTTTCTCCATAAATTCCCACCTCCACCAACAGAAAGAAAGGAAGAAGGAAAAAGAAAAGATAGCTACTACCCCATTAGCATTAAGCATTTTTTTTTCTCTTGTTACATCTAAGAGAAATGGCTCAAGAATGTAGTGATAGCTCTGTGGCTATTTCTTCCTCTACGCCTCCTGCAGGCAGCTTCTGGTGGGATCTTCATCAACAGCAAAACCATCATCATCACCATGCAAGCTCTCTTTCTCCATGGCACCAACCAAACCCTAGCTCTAACTCTTCTTGTGATGAGGATGTTTCTATGTCTAATTCCTTTACTAATGCTTCCAATCACTCCGGATTAACTGTTGAGTCGTCTCGCCGACTCGTTGAACCTGCTGCTTCTTCCCCTACAGAGTTGATAGGAGAACATGCTTCTGATAGTCAACTATGGAGTCATATTCTGTTGTAAGTATTTTCCATGTATGTTTCTCTTTTGTCTAGATGCATGAATAAACACATAAAAGGTGGTATGTACGCACACACATACTGCATAAATATACAACAAAAACAATCTGTAATCTTTATACCTATCTCCATATATATTTGAATAAGGATGAGTGGAAAGAAGAATCTTTCACCCCAAGAAAAGAAAACTTTGCTATTATGGGTAGGTTTCAGCTTTTGTATTTTTCAAACTTCGTGCTACTTTTTGTTACCTCTTTCTGTGCTTGACTTATAGGCTTTTTTCTAAATGGGGCCAAGCTAACCTTTGCTTAAATCTAATAATAATTTATAGTATACTCTTTTTAATTATGTTTTGCTGTTCTTTGAATCTTGCAGAGGAGTTGGAAGCAATGGAGAGTTGCAAAACAGTCAAGATGTTGGAGAAAACTTACTTGATGCGCTATCATCATCAAAGAGCATTTCATCTGGGCTATTCGAGCCTGCATGTGATTACTTAAAGAAAATGGATGGCAACTGGGAATTTACGAACTCTCCTTCATCCTTTAACAACTTTGAGAAGCATATAAATGGTTTTACTACTGATCATGATCATCATCAGAGCTTGATTGAAAGTGATCAAAGGATGGCCAAGTTGTCCAACTTGGTGAACAACTGGTCCATTGCTCCTCCTGATCCAGGAGTGGTAACTAATAATCGCGATTTCGATCCAATAACATGCAATATATCATTGAGTTCTACTCTAAATCATTACTCGACGCAGCCTCAAACATTCAGTGATTCTGCGTCATGTGGTGGAGCAGGAATAGGAAGAAATTCTGGTTTAATTTTATCATGTTATGGATCACATGATCATCTAAAGGTAGAAAACGATCAAGAACATCACCACCACCACCACCACCACCACCAGCATCATCATCATCGCCAAGTAGAAGCACCAGCACCAGGAGGGTATCTTCTTAGAAGATCCGCACTTAATAGTAATGGAGTTGGAGTTGAATATCATATTGGTCTTAACAGTACCTCATCGGTTGTAGCAGATGAGAGTAAATACTATTATGGAGCAGTTGACAATAGTTGCACAAGAAGTTTCAACAATGGTTTAGCTTTCAATGGTCGAATCACCAAGCCATTGATTGATATTCAAGGGCATAAACCTTGCTTTAAATCCTTGAATTTATCTGACTCCAGAAAGCAAGGGCTCCAATCTTCCTCACCAGTGAGCTCAATTCTTGACTACCCTTTTACTTATTTTCCCTTTTTATGTATTCTTGATCTTCTCAACAATTTTTTCCTGCCTTAATTACACCACGTATAATATATATGTCATATTTTTATATAATATTTAAATATTTTACAATCGAACCAATAATTTTAATTTTCGTGTTCGATTTTTTTTATTTTTTTCAGCTATCATATGATTTAGATGGACTGATGGAGTCAACCGTGTTTAATTTTATTCTATGAATATATGATTATCTTGTTTTAATTTTTTTTGTTGCCATGCATTATCATGCAAAGCAACTTGATAGATGCATTATATTGAACTATATAATGCATCTATCAAGTAAACTTTTCATTTACATGAAATATTAGACTATACATATTGAACAATATCTAACGTTAATTCTCTTGCTTAATTAGTTTAATCTACTAAAAAAATACATGACTAAGGTATTTAATATATATATATATACAAATTTTTTTGTATGCAGACAGTAAGAGGACATGGAAGTTCGAATGAAGGAAAAAAGAAAAGATCTGAAGACACTTCAGAAACAGTCCTGAAAAAGCCTAAGCAAGAGAGTTCTACAGCATCATCTGCAAAGGTATAATATACTAATTAAATTTAAATGTGTACAAGTTGACAAAATGAAAAAGAAGAAGAAAAAGAAAGTGTACATCTATTGATGGAAACTTCGTTTAATTTGTTTATGTATATAAAATAGATGCAGGCACCAAAAGTCAAGCTTGGGGACAGAATCACAGCCCTTCAACAAATTGTGTCGCCATTTGGAAAGGTAAAACACTAAACCAAAGTGGCCACGATAGCTCATGGCCTTTTCTTCTCAAAAAGCACAAACAGATCAAAATCAACATATATAAATATATAATCTTTTTTATTTTGTTGTGTGATGATTTTCTTTATTTTTTTTGTGGGTTGATTTTCAGACTGATACAGCCTCTGTGTTATTAGAAGCAATTCAGTATATAAAGTTCTTGCAAGAGCAAGTTCAGGTAATTAATTTGCTGATATATGATCGATGTATATATGTCAAGGAAAATAATAATGCCTGATATGGAGAAATCAAATAATTAATTACAATAATATAAACAGAGAAGATGGTAATGATTATTATGAAATTGACAATAAGATCAGTAGTGGGTTCTCCATCTTTTTGTATGCTATTGTTTTAATATTGGAAGCAGTGGAAGTGGTAGTTGTTAAAACTGTGTTGCAAATTAAAAACTACAAAAAATGATAGATTAACAAATAAATAAAGCAAGAATTAAAAAAAATTGATATATGTAAATATATATGCTTCATAATTGTATTGCAACAGAATTATAGAGCAAATCATGGCGGGTGTAAAACGCTAAAAAAATTAATCAGAGTATTATAGATCAGCGGTTCAGATTATTCTCAACGAAAAATAAAATAAAAAAAATTTATTAGAATGCAATTTAAAAATGCATATATATATATAGTGTTAGATATCACTTGTAAGAATAAAAATGAAAAACCACCAATTTTTTTATCTTTTATTATATAATGTTAAAATATTTATATTGCTTAAAGCAACATATATCATTATCCTTTTTTCTTTTCTATCAATATTATATGATATCACATAGTTTACTAATCTCCATACCTTTAACATGTTGCAGCTATTAAGCAATCCTTACATGAAGAGCAATTCACTCAAGGTATAATTAATATTCAATAGGTTCTGAATATCATTGGTTTGAGAAAAAAATTAATAACATTATCTTAGAGATGTTTATATATTATTTTTTTGGTGAAAATTTTTCAGGATCCTTGGGGAGGGTTTGATAAGAAATTAGATAAAGGAGATGCGAAAATTGATCTGAGGAGCAGAGGTCTTTGTTTAGTTCCAATTTCATGTACCCCTCAAGTTTATCATGAGAACACAGGATCAGATTTCTGGACACCAACATACAGAGGATGTCTGTATAGATGAGATATATATATATGATCAATGTGTTTTGTTTTTTTCTAGCAGCTGCTACTGCATTGTAACTTCATCGGAAGTGATGATGATATCAAATCAAGATATTAATAAATCTAATTTGCTCTATAATTTTCATCAACTATATATAAATGTTATAGAAGGTATATGTTCTCACTTATATACTAAACCATTAAGTTTTGGCAAAAAAAAAAAAAAAAACCATTAAGTTCTAACATATACTTAATTATTTTATATAGTTGAATTAATCTTTACCTTTAGCCCGGCTACTTCTCATGTAAAACAACAATAATAATTGAGTTTATATATATATATATATATTGTTAAACTAGTGGTATTTAAAGAAAACAGTTTTTTGTCATCTGATTTCAGCGATTGGTGATTTTATATTGAGCACAATTTCTTTATATAACCCGGGTAGGAGGAATTCATCCTACCTCAGCTTCTTAACATACTAGCAGATGAAATAAAAGAGTTTTAACCTTTTAAAATCTCTCCCCAAATGCTTTAGGAAGACAAAAAGACTACAATACCTTTATATACTAACAAACAATTGAAATTTAATATTTAATTAAAGTGATAAAAATTAAAATCTAATAGCACAAGATGAATTTTAAATGATTTAATATTATTTATTTAGCCTTTCAACTATATATGAGGCAAAACCACTATAAATTTTAGTGTATAAGAGATTATTGTCTTTTTATCTTTTTATAACACTTGACAAAAATTTTAAAAGATTAAAAATCTTTTATTTCATTAGTTACTAATAGTTTAAATTTTTTTTACATGGATTGTATTAAAAAATTGTCTTTATATTAATTTATCTTTAATTGTTTCCTGTTATATAGAACAGGTACTTCTTGTTCAAAATAGTCCGGTCAACTCAGACCAAACTAATGGTGATTTTACGGTCAACCTGTCATGGTCAATTTCATTGCGATACAGAAAAAAAAATTATAAAGTTTTTAATTCTTAATAAGGGTTTTTTTTTTCCTTTTAGTTAATTTAATTATAAGAGTTTGGAATTTTTACACGATTATATCTTGAAGCATGCCTTTGTCTATTAGTAGATGATTCTAAAAAAGTGGATGTCAAAGTTCAAGTTTCAATAAGTGTAAAAATCTTCGTTTTCCCAATTTAAAAAATTAAAATTATTGCATTTTGAAGCATCTAGCTAGTAACATATGTTTATGGCCAATGAAATTGTTGTTAAGAATAAGGTTATCTTTAATTAAAATGTTAAGTAGACATTATTAAAATTTATCTTAAAACCAATTTGATGTGCATGTTTGTATTGTAAAATCTTTAAAGCAGAAAAATAATAGTTTCAAACTCAAATTTAGTAACTATTTAAAAAAATAATTTTAACAGAGGATCGTGATAAATGTTTCAGACCACGACATGTAATGAGAAAAATGATAAATATATATATTTTTTGATTTGAAACTTTTGTCTTTATAGTGTTTTGGTACTCTTATGGATATAGGAGGATAAAGAAAATATTTTTATTTGCAATATAACTATTCACATTGAAACTTAAAATTGATAAAAATTATATATATTTTCTTAGAAATAGGAAATTCTATATTATTTTTTCTATTATTAATATACATAATGTTAATATAATGATTTATAATATATTTTTTAATTATTACTTCAAATAAAACTATTATATTCATGTGTTAATAAAAATTAAAAAAAAAATTTCTATTCTTAATTTTTTCTAATTAAGAATTAGTCACAAGTGACTTCTGAAGTAAAAATTCATCATTACATCTCATAATTGCTTTTGTTTTAGGCATAACCCCAATTTAGGTCCTTACACTTTTATTTTTTTCTGATTTCATCCCTGCATTTTTATTTCCGTATATTGAGTCCCTATATTTTTATTTTTCCATACATTGGGTCCTTAATTTGACGACAGTTCCAAACACCGTCAAATTGAAGACTAAATGTACGTCAAAATAATAGTGTGGGGACTCAATGTAGACAAATAAAAGTGCAGGAACCCAATCCGAACCAAAATAAAAATGCAGGGAGTAAAATTGGAGTTATGCCTTCTATTTTCTACTTTTTAGGAATAGCATTACCATTAGTTTTGTAAATTATTATATTATTTTTCAACTAAATCCTATAAAAAAAATCAAATTCTATAAATTTTAATTAAATTATTAGTTACATTGACAACAATAAATAAAAATAATTCAATAATTTCTAATTATTTTTAAATATATAATTTTAATTAATATATCATAAATGGAAAAATATTTTTTATAAGGATAACTCATTTAATTTTGTCAATATTATAATTTGTGTTAAATTTCAAAATTTTTTTATCCAAGTATCAAATTTAAATTAGACAAATTTTAGAAAACTATTTTTTTTATGTTAGGTTATTTATAATAAATATTTGAACAATAAAATATGTTAACATATTTTCATTATAATTTTAATTGTTATAAAAAAATATAATTAATTTAAGATAAAATATAACGAATTTTTCTATTTTATCTTAAATTAATTATCTTTATAATACAAATAAAATTATTAATTAAAATATATTATTCTTCAAATATTTGTTGCAAAATAACCTAATTTAAAGAAATATTTTTTAAATTGTCTAATTGAAATACAACTGAGTTTAAAATTTATTTTAAATAAAACATAAATTATAATATGGACAAAATTAATTGAGTTTATCCAAGTATAAAAAAAATTATTTATATAAGATATATTAATTAAAATTTATAGAATTTGATTGTAAAATTTTTTTTATAGGATTTAATTGAAAAATAATATAATAATTTTATAAAACTAATGGTAATGCACTAATGCTATCCTTAACAAATAGAAAATAGAAGGCATAAACCTAATTTTACCCCCCTGCACTTTTATTTTGGTCCGGATTGGGTCCCTGCACTTTTATTTGTCTACATTGAGTCCCCACACTATTATTTTGGCGTGCATTGAGTCCTTAATTTGATAGTGTTTAAAATTACCGTCAAATTAAGGACCCAATGTATGGAAAAATAAAAGTGTAAGGACTCAATGTATAGAAATAAAAGTGTAGAGACGAAATTTGGAAAAAAAATAAAAGTACAGGGACCCAAATTGGAATTATGCCTTTGTTTTATACATGATTCATTGGGTAAGTCAAGAGTTGTATCAAAATTTTATTCTCCCTTTCTTAGAATGAATAATATATTGAAATGATGAACAAATTGTTGAATGCAAAATTGTGGAGGAGCTTTCAAATGCAATTTTCTTAATTGGCCACTCAATTCTCATACTGCTTTTGTCTCAGTGCACAAGAACTATATACCAAATTGGAATTTTCTAATTCCTTATGGATAAAATTTTCTAGAAGCATTAAGTTGATCATGGGTAGACAAAAATAAATGGGAAGAAAAAATTTTGGGTCAAAAAAGATGTGAGTGTATATATATATATAAAATTTTACACAAGTAATGCAATAACCAAAAATGGTGCACTTTGCAGGGATTGTTTTGTGCTCTTTCTAATGAGAACTTAGGAGACTATATGCTATATAATATAAGATATGTTATATTGCAAGTGGGTGAGAGTGTAAATGTGCATTAATCGGTTCGATTCGATTTGAATAAAATACAAAATTAAACTATCATACAGAATAGAATATTTTCAGTTTGAACTTTCGAAAATTTTGGACTTATTGAACTTTTGTAATTTTGCATTATTTTAATAATACTTATGAAGTTTTTTGTTGTTATAGTTTATACTTAATTAATTTATTATTTTTTTAGAAAATCAATCAAACCAATTATCCAAACTAAATTTATGCAACTTCGATTTAAATATTAAGTCTTATATAATTTAGTTAAGAGTTTTAAGTATTTGAAAACTGATATTATTGATATATTTTGAAGTATTAGTGGTAAACTAATCAAACCGAATCATAAATATTTAAATAAATTAATATTATTTGAGGAATTCGGTTTGATTTTTCAGTTTTCGGTTATTTTTGTTTACCTATACTCTCAACACATCGAAAACAACAACCAATATTTATCAATACATATGATAAAAAGTTTAATTTTTTGAAGTAAAAGTTTAAATTTAAATTTTATATAAGAATTGATTATGAAATAGTTTTACCTAGTTTGAATTCTTTAAATAAATTTTCAATCCTTTAAATAAAAATTTAAATTTTATATAAAATTTAATTTTTTTAAATAAAATTTTAAGTTCGAGTGTTATATATGAAAAATAAATATTTTAAAAGAGCTTTATTGAATTATTTAGTGAGATTGGTATCCTTTTAAATGAATTCGATCAACACCTACACCAAAAAAAAGAAAATATTAGATCCAATAATTTGATTATAATCAATGATTTGTGTTCTTAATAACATTGTTTTTTCTAGAAAAAGTTGATATTCGATGATTACAAATACTTGTTCACTAAAAATTGGATGTTATAGTACCATTTTATCATCAAAATGATAATGAGTCAGGCCCAACTTGCTTAGGGTTATGAATGGACCATGCTTTTTCTTTGGCCCGCGAAGATTGGCCTGATAGCCAAATTGCCGTATTGCGAGATCTTAAAATCTAGACTTTTGTATTTTTCCCCTCCATTGATATTTAAAAAAAAAAAAAAACTATGCATTTTTCATGTTGGATCAGGGAAACACTTTAGATTTAGAGTCCAATTGCAAAATAAATTAAATTGTACACGATCACTAAATTTAACAGTTGAAAAATCATCATGGGCTAAGGCTTGATAGAAGAGAAGTAAGCATTAGTTTATATTAAAAATTGCAGGGTTTTAGTTCTGTTTCTAACTACTTTGTTCAGTTGTTTTGTCAGCAATATTGTGCAAAAGCAATGTAGTTTAATAGGAATAAGTGTCAATTTTAGTTACACTAAAGCTCAAACTTATCTTAAAAAAAAAAAGGCTCAAACTGATACTAAAATTACATTCATGTTATTTTTTTTTTTTTTATAATTCGATTATTAGTTGTTAGTAATTATAGAGAAGAAATTGTAATATCATACTAGTGGATTATATCTGGATTAAAGTAATACACAAGTGAATTCCACCCGAATTTCTATAGCAGTAATTTAAATTTATCTTTTCTTGGCGTTGCATGGTTTGATAGCTTCAATGTAGACTAAGTAATTAAATTTTGGGTTAAAGCAGGACTTTTGTAACATAAAGAAAATTATACCAATGCAAATGTCATAATATACTCGTGGTCTCTTGTCACTTTTTATCAGTTTGACATATTAATTTACAATTTTGTCATTTCAACATCATAACTTATCTAAAATGTAATTCTGAAACCACTATCAGTAGATGTGATTTGAAATAGCAAATTAATATGTGCCACATATTAAGAATTTAACTAACAAAAAACTGCAAGTATAAGTGTTAAACTAATAAAAAGTGGCAAAACTAGTGCATTAAATTGATACATTTTAGGCGAATTTGACAAAACTGTAAGTTGAAATATCAAACTGACAAATCATGTCAAGTACAGAGACTGCAAATGTATTATGCCAAGTGCAAATTGTAGCAAATAATCTTACTTTTATTAAATACATTCTAAAAAATAAAAGAAGAAAATATCAGAAAAACAAAGTAAACAAGTAACAAATACACTATACATACTCGTTTTCTCTCATCTATTGGTATTGTTCATTATCTCTTTCATTACTTCTCACTGGATTTGAATGGTTTTTTGGCCATTTTGACCACAAAATCATTCAAATACCATATTTATTTTAGTTTTTGTATATAAATAATCTTTATATGAGTTCATAACTCAAGTTTATGTGGGTATATCTCCTATATATGTTATATTCTGGTGATATTTTGGGTATATTTTGGTTCAAGCTTGATGATGAGATCCATATCTAAGAAGCAGCTATCCAAATTAGGACTGCTAGTGCTAGAGGAAAGAACAACGAAGCCACCATCTTCAAGCCTTGGAGCTGTTGGGTTTGGATGAACAGGTGATCAAGTTGCCATTTTCAATGGATATTTTGGATCTTTTATTTGATGTTAGTCATGAATTTACTTTTACATTTGTTGTTTCTGTAAAAATAAATTCTCTCAATTTTATGACTTCTCATCTTTGAACCATTGTTTGTAATCTCAGTCTCTTTGAAACTATTCTTGTTTTTGTACCTTTTAGCTAATGAATCAATTGTTATTCGGAAAGAAAAAAAAAAGGGTACATCAGTACTACATCAAAAGGATTCGTAGTTTGGCAAAAAGGATTGAATTTGATACTTAAAATCCAGCATTAAATATTTTTCACAACCCTTTTACCTGTAGTTAATTCCACGAACTCTAGTGGGTGGGTTAATTAATTAGTTTATTTTTACAAAACTACGTCGTTCTACTCAAAGATTTGCTATTCTAAAACTAGCTTAGCTGCACCCATTGTGTTTGGTGTTGACTTTTCCTTTTTCCAAGTGCAAATGGCGCTTCTTTTCAACAAGTGCCCCCATTCCCCAGCCCCAAAGGCAAGCCAACCCCACCCCACCCCGCTCATCGATTCGATTCTGTGTTTCTCTCCTCTCCTTTTAACGTCATTAACCTAAACAAGAAGCTGCTACACTTCGTCTTCATCTCCATTTTCATTTCATTTCTTTTCATTTCTTTTCTGTTTGTATATATGAGTAACAATAATGGAAGCAGCATGAAGCGCTTTTTCGACGAAATCTCCGACGACGAGTGGAGCAACCACTCCTTCAAACCTTCGCGCGTTCTCAAAACGACGACGTCTAATCACAATCACAATCGCAACCACAAATCTCCTCCTCCTCCTCCTTCCATTGAATCCTTCGCATTTAATAAGGTCCGAGGAGGAGGAGGAGGACACAATCTCAATTCCAGCAGCAGCGAAGACGACGATTGCGTCGAAATCACTGCTACGAATGAAAAAGAATTCGAGAATTTAGAGGACGATGACGATGATGATTTTCAAGAGGCAGTTGTCGCTAGGCAGCCTTCCGTGAGTAATCGTGGCCGTCGATTTATAGTTGATGATGATGATGAGGAGGAGGAGGAGGAAGTGCAGGAGGTGGAGAGTGATAAGGATTTTGCTGAGGTGTATGATCTTGAAACGACCGATGAAGATGAAATGGAAGACGAGAAATTAGAGTTGGAAGACGATGATGTAGTTGGAAAAGCCTTGCATAAGTGCTCCAAAATATCGGCCGACCTTAAAAAGGAACTCTACGGCTCTGCGGGTACCGCCTGCGAGCGTTATGCTGAGGTGGAGGCTTCTTCAGTAAGGATTGTCACTCAGGTACTTCTTTCTCTTTTTTTAAATTTTTTGTTTTCTACTGTTCTGTTTGGTTGCTGAGATGCGCATGAATTAGTGTTGCTTTTTGCTGAGTGAAGGATAGCAAGAAAATGTAGCCTCTGGAACTTTCTTCCTCATTTTGTTATGCTCTTTGCGTGCATATGGAGCATAGTGCAAATTCTTTTTCTGAGGCGCTCAAAGTTTGGTGCCTTTTTCCCCTGAAGTAAGGGGAAGGAAATGACACTTTATCTTTGTGATAGTGTTTGGGAATTCTAGAAATGCAAGTTAATTCCTGTGTTCCCAAAGGTAGAATGCAAGTCTTTGAACTTAAAAAGGGACCAAAGGAATTCTGAAAGAAATGAAATTATATGACAAATGCCATGATTTTGGAAAATTTCTTTTGAAAGAAGTTCTTCTATAACAAATGACATAATTTATTCCACACTTTTATATTTTTTTTATTAGAACGGAATCGAAAATGAATTATTTTTTCTATAAAACTGAAGTTTTTCTATATCTTGCGTAGGCATTGAGAATGATAATCTTCAAACTTTCTTCAGTGATTGGAAACCACTGTATTTAGCTGAAGTTCTGGTTGATAAGTTACTTGCAAATTCAAAAGAAATAAAAATGAAGATTTTTTAATATTTTGTTTTCTACTTTTTTCAGGATTTGATTAATTAATTCAATTTAGCTGCATAACTACTTGACGAGTAGTGCACATATTAATAACTGAGTGGTGACCTGTCTTAGATGCTTTATGTTGATTAGGTAGTGAAGATTTCACTTCAAATAAGCTGACTGACTGAATTAGCCTGAGTTGGCTGAAGTGTGTTTGTTGCATGTGTGGTTACAATTGCCTAGCATGCATGGCTGTGTAAGTGGGCATACAGATGCATGCACGTGCACATGCGTGGCTATGCGTTTCCTGTGATCCAATATGGTAAAAAAACCCTTGATTTTATAATTTATGATATCTTTGCCCTTGCTAACTGTCTGTACTATCTAAAGCCAACACTACATAATTTTTTTTAATAAGTCTAATATTGAATGGAAATTGTATCTTATTCTTGCAGAGTGATATTGCTGCAGCATGTGCAGTAGCGGATTCAGATTTCCAGCCTGTTCTCAAGCCATACCAGTTAGTTGGTGTGAACTTTCTTCTTCTTCTGAACCGGAAGGGCATTGGAGGAGGTAGTGACTATTCTTCTGTCATGTCGTTTCTTGATAACATGCTCTCTGAATTCTCCTTCTCTTTTTTCTTTGGGGAAAAGATCTACTTTATTTAGCATGCTTGTGGTGAGTTCAGTCAAATCCTATTGAAGCAATCTACAAATCCTGTTGTAACTTTGCAGTAATTGGGTTTTTTCTTCCTTAGGATAGTAGTGAGATGCAAGTCCAATGTCTTGAGATTATTAGATTTTAGAAGTGGGGGCAATGACTATCTCTTTCCCCTAAAATTTTGAATTTTTGAGTTTTTAACAGGTGATGTATCTTGTGTTTTCAAGTTTATTTAGCCTAATTACGTTTTTCAAGTATGAAACAAAAGAGATGTCAAATCAAACTAGTTGATGGAAATATGAAATTTGAAGTTTTTACATACAGTTTAAGAACACATGTTCCTTGTATAATCTATTTATGTAAAAAAAAAAAAAAGTCAATATCTTTATCTGTGCATTGCATGATGAAAGTGCACACAGTGAGTCTGCGCTGTAGTGCCCCATGTTTGCCTTGCATGCATGATTAGAATGCTATATGCACACTTTGATAAAACTGTTGATAAGGAGTGACATATTCTTGTATCCATGCAGCCATATTGGCAGATGAGATGGGGCTTGGAAAGACTATTCAGGTTTTTGAGATTTAGGCTTTTTACCCCCTTGTTAAATATATGGTTACTTTGGAGTAATTGTCCGAAATGTAATGGCTATCTTGTATGACAGGCAATCACATATTTAATGTTGCTGAAACGCTTGAAGGATGACCCTGGTCCACATTTAATTGTTTGTCCAGCCTCTGTACTGGAAAATTGGGAAAGAGAACTCAAAAAATGGTGTCCGTCATTTTCTGTACTTCAGTATCATGGTGCTACACGAGCTGCCTACTCAAAAGAGTTGAGCTCTTTGGCAAAATCTGGATTGCCACCTCCATTTAATGTGCTTCTTGTTTGTTATTCACTCTTTGAACGACACAGGTGTGTGTTGTTTTTTGACAGGTCATTATATTTATACTTTGGTTTCACTTTCACTTTTCTTCTTATTCTTGATGATATAGTGCACAACAAAAAGATGACCGTAAATTTCTGAAACGCTGGCAATGGAGCTGCGTTCTCATGGATGAGGCACATGCTTTGAAGGATAAGAACAGTTATAGGTGGAAAAACCTGATGTCAGTTGCAAGAAATGCAAACCAGCGTTTGATGCTAACAGGAACACCCCTACAGAATGATTTGCATGTACAGCTACTTAAAACTTTTGTTTTTCTATATCTTAATTTATGTTTGAACATGCACTCTATTTGTTTTCATGCTTGAAGGAAGAAATGAGGGCCTTCTGTTGCATCTTATTTCGGAGCATTAATGAGGTGCAAAAAACATCACTCTTCAATAGGTAAAATAGGATACTGACATGAGAAACTTTATTGCAATGTGATAATTATCATACACTTAAATTCTTGTTAATTAATGGTGAAATGCAACTTTATGGAAATCGAATGGTTAAAATTACTAGAAGAATGGCTATTTGACTAGTACTGCTGGATATCTTTGGCACATAAATTTGAGGATCAGACTTGTGGTAAAATTCTGCTGTACTTTTTGTAGGTTCTGAGACTTGTATTATCACAAATTACAAAGTTTTAAGATGTTTCATGATAAAGATTTTCCTTTCCAAGAATATTCTAGTAGGTATCCACCTAGATCATTAGATATTGTCTTGTTTACTTTCTTTGCTGGCTGTGTAACAACAAACAATAAATCATCTAGAATTTTCTTTGGGGGACAATCTTTGTTTTATGCTTTTGGGGATCTTAGTTAAACCATATAAGAGTCAAAGAGTTCTTCTTTTCTTGGTAGCAGGTTGATTACTAGTATCTCATTTTATTGTCTAGCCGGTCTAGTTAAGGTGGCTAAGAGAAATGAAAATGTTATGAGAAATTTTCTTTGGTCTGGGACAGGGGAGAGGGATAATCTAATTAATAGAGATGCCTATTGTAAGCCTAGGTCAGAGGACAGTTTAGATTTTTCATAATCATGTCCAAGGTATTGGGATTGCAAAAACAATGGACATTTCCCTCAGATGCAGGCTCCTGTTAGCATAAGGTGATTGTAAGTATATATGGTTAACAGAAGAGAGTGGTTAGATCCAATGCTTTATGCATGTGAGCCCTATGAAAGTTGTTCCTCTAGCCTATGTAGCACAGAAACGGAAACGTGGAAACGGATACGGCGAAACCCCATTTCTTAAAATATAGGAAACGGAAACGTAGGGGAAACGTGTAAATAATACAAGTATAGGGGTATATAAATAAATATTAAAAATATACAAATATATATAAACATAAACTTTATATATAAATCTTGAAAAATTTTATCTATCCTATAAAGTAATAGTATAATTATATAAATTATTTTGTTTAGTTAAGAAAAATATAGAATTATTTTTTAATTTATCTCCTTTCTTATTTAGGAAAATACTATAGGAGTACATTTTTCAAGTTGGAAATGTGTTTCCTAATTTTTCATATTTACGGAAACAGCCCCGAAATGTTTCCAAGGAGTTTCTTGAAGTTTCCGAAATGCGGAAACGCCTATTCGGGGAAGTTTCCATGCATCATAGCCTCTAGCATTTAATTCTGTTTCTGTTAGTACATTGCAAGGTTGGTAATGGTCATTGTGTTTGTTTGGAATACTTGTGAAGATGCTGCATGTTTTGGAGCTTTTGTTTATACCTATTGTGTTTTTAATCTCCAAATGAATGCAGTTTCAGACTTCATAATTTGCATGGTTGAGTGCCTCTTTTAAATCTTATTTTGCTAGAATTAATCGTAGATGGAAAAATTTCCTAAATATTAATCATAGGTAGACAAATGGTCTTCTTTTGTTGCTTAATACCCTTGACGCTCTTAATTTATCTTGTGGTTCGAATAGGCTGAGGAGGAAGTATCCTTCTTTCTCTTTTGAACTCAAATAATCTTAGTACAATGGCTTACTTCATTAAATAAAGCGATTTTATTGTGAAAATTTTTTATTTCTTAATTTTTATGGCTAATAACAATGCTTTATGAAATGCTATGGTATTCTTAAAATTCTATATATTATGATTTTCTATGGTTATATATGCTTTCTTGGAAGCTTAGACTTGTCCATCTATCAATGTATGATTTATTAGCTTAAATGTGTACTTGAACTACAACTAGTTAGTGCTGAGAGGCACTTGTGAAGTTGCAACTTGGGACTTGTGAGGCTTATCAATAAGTTGCATGATAGGTTCAACTATGTGAATTGGGTAGTTGCATGGTATGGTTGAGTTTGTTGGATGCCAACGGCCCAATGCTGAGGCCATAGTCTTGGGTCTTTTACCTGCATTATTAGGTAGGTTGAACTTCCTGTCCTCTTCTTTACCTTTTCCCTTCCTCCCTTCTTCTGGTTAGGTTGCCCTTTCATATTTAACAACTTCTTATAAAGTTCTTTGTTGTAACTTCTTTTGAGGCTGCAATATTATCTCATACTAAAGTCCAGCCAGCTTTTTGTTTCTGTGGCTAGGAATTATGGTTCTTCTGGTATTGGCATTCCTTGCTGTTGAGGCATCGACTTCATTCTGATGACTCGTCTATGTTTGGAACATTGTCTCAGTATATGCTTGTATTTTTAGTTGATTTGGCATTTGATCATTGCAGGAGCTATGGTCGTTATTGGAGTTTATGATGCCAGATATTTTTGCTAGTGAAGATGTTGACTTGAAAAAGCTACTAAATGCGGAAGATACAGATTTAATTGGTCGTATGAAGTCCATTTTGGGACCATTCATATTGAGGCGTTTAAAATCTGATGTGATGCAACAACTTGTTCCAAAGATACAGCGGGTATGCTGGGTGCTTACCTGCCCATATAAACTAATATCCTAAGTTTTCCAGTAGCTCTCTTTTGGGACTTACAATGAGATCTGTCTCCTTCACTTATTTCTATAGCCTAGAAGAACTAAACAATGGTTTTATAGGTTGAATATGTTTTAATGGAAAAGCATCAGGAAAATGCTTATAAAGAAGCAATAGAGGAATATCGTACAGCTTCACGTGCTCGTATTGCAAAGCTGAAAGATGTCGACTTAAATACTATTTTTGGATTTCTTCCTCGGCGGCAGATTTCAAATTACTTTGTTCAGTTTCGCAAGGTGCTAGTGTTGCTCATTTTACTTGATTGTTTGTACTTTCTTTCTTTCCCCTATTCTTGGCTGAATATTTCTTGGTTTTTCTTTTTATAACTTCACCAGAATTTTTGTGCTCATTTCAGATAGCAAATCATCCATTATTGGTGAGGCGAATTTACAGTGACGAGGATGTTGTTCGTTTTGCCAAAAAGTTGCATCCAATCGGTGCTTTTGGCTTTGAATGTACATTGGACAGAGTTATTGAGGAACTAAAGAGCTATAATGACTTTTCTATTCATCGGGTAATATCTATCTTTTCAGGGAGCAGTTTTACCAAAATGGAGTTTTCCATTGTATTCAAGTTGAAAATTTTTATTGGTCTTATAGTTCTCCAATGCTGAGGACATAAATACTCTGACAAAGAAATTAATCCCAAGGAAAAAAAGAGGAGAATTAGAGTCTTGGAAAGTGAATAGTGGAGTTCGAAACCTCCAGAACTGGCAGGACATCAGCTATGGCTGCCCAAATCAGGGTTCAATATATTGTTTTATACTGTGTGGACCTGTAGAGATTCTATTCAATGCACATTTGACACAAGTTAGCTGTTTTGAGTATGGATTAAATTGTAGCATCATCACTAGGGTAATGCTAGGATACCTGGGTGATTAGGATGGCTACTCTGATCTGAAGACTTCTATGGTCCCTTCCTCAAAATTTTTTATGCCCAAACCACATGGTTGAGACTTGAAAATCTAGATATTAGCTCAAGCGATTGCTGAACACTTTAGCTTTTGGCTAACTGAAAACTAACAAGGTGACTCTTCTTTAGATGATGCATAATCATTTGGCTGCTGCTAGGGTTTATTTTGTAAAAGGCCTTGTTCTCTTGGCACAATATCTATAATTGTTTCTTATTTGAGACTACAGAATTTCTATTTTTATTTCAGTGGGACTGTATACTTCAGTGCTCAAAACTTTATATTTGTTATAGTTTAAAAAATGTCAGTTGGAAGTTTTTCGGCCATTATTTGAATTCACTGAGCTATCTTGGTTGAGTTTCATTTTTACAATTGCATGTGGTTGGGTTGAAATCATTATTGGATCAGTGGTGATTTTTGAAATGTACAATTATCGCACTGTAATAAGCAGAAATATTAACATTCTTTTATGAATTGCTGGATTCTTTTTGTCGTGGCAGAGTTATATTTTTAATTTAAATGTGTCCTAAGTTTCATTTCCAACTTCTTGCAGCTTTTACTTAATTATGGTGACAAAGACACCAAAGGAATTCTTTCCGAAAAGCACGTCATGCTTTCAGCAAAATGTCGGGTATGGGTGGAATAACTTTACCTGATTTTATGAAATTTTTTGGGCTTTTGGATGTAGAGCATAGTATTAATGCTACAGGTTGCATTCCTGTACCTATGAAACAGGCACTAGCGGAACTTCTTCCAGAGCTGAGGAGGGAACGACATAGGGCTCTAATTTTTAGCCAGTGGACTTCAATGCTAGACATATTAGAATGGACTTTGGATGTTATTGGATTGTCATATAGAAGACTTGATGGAAGGTAATATTCCTACTTGTTTAACATTCCTTTTGGCATTGAAGATGCATGCAACTACTTGTGATCTATGTCTGGCATGCCAGTTACTAGTCAGGATTCAACTTTTTAATGGACTTTACATGCAGACTTCTTTAGTTAGCTGATGAGTCGTTTAAACTATCCAGACTTGCTTTGCAAGCATTTGCTATGCTATTCTATAATAATACCAAAAGAATTCTCATGTGTGCTTTTCAAGGGGTCCTGCAGTGCAATGGTCTATTGGATCACTTGCATACAGAAAAGCCAAGGAGTGTATTTAAATTATCTATTTTCAGTGCCCTGTGGCATATTTGCAATTTGCGTTTTATTTCTTTGAGCTTTTTCTGCAAAAAGCAGAGAAAGGCTGCGTACATATGTGCCCAATTCCCCCTACCCCACACTAGTTGGGGAGCACCTTGTGCACCGGTTAATCCCTTTTTTATGGCTTTGTTGTTTGTGCTCTCTAAAGCTCATTTTTGAATATTTTCAAGTTGTTTATGATGCGCAAAGTAACAATAGGTGAATTCTTGAACCAGTGGTGTGGAATAAACATGGCAATTTTTCTGCGTTGGCAGCCATATGTGCCGCATGTGTGCAGTATCAGTTCTAGTGCTTTGTGCACCTGTAGGCTGGTGTAGGGAATATGACTTCAAACAGAAGAAATTGAGCCTAGGTCAGGTATTAGAGATCCTCACCCGCTAATTATCTTGTCCCTTGTGAAAAGAAGGGAATAAACATGTGTGTGGTAGGTATTGCCTGTCCCTCAGAACCTGAGGCTGGGTAGGATGCGTAAAGCATGGAGATAATTTTCTCACTGTCGACTGGATCCTTGGAACTCATTCCCTAGCTCCCCCCTCTCTTCTCAGTTCTCACCAAGGGGAAAAGAAAGAACACACTGATGCATTTTATTTATATTCTGATTTTATCAAAGTTGTACAGTAGCTCGCTTTCTCTCTTTTATTTGATTAGACAAAAAAATTATATGTGAGCTCTGTGAACACATTTAACTTCCTAAAATAATAAAAATGTACAAAATTATTCTTGACTGATTTAATAAATTTGAATTACTTGGGATTATGAACTCCACGCTGCCTTATTTCCATACATTTGAGTTTTTAACTACCCTCCCTCCGTTTATCTTTTTCTCTACCATATTTCTTCCCATTCGCTGTGCTAGTACTGCAAGATGACTGTTGGGCTTTTAGGTGCGACTACTTCTCCGGTATCCAACAGTAGGCTACTGGGACCTCATAATCTTTAGGTTTTATTGAATTTTTGATTCCTAGCCAAAATTCTGTTTTTTTTGCTTTTATGCCTACTATTACTGGGATTTAACATAATTGTGGACATCTCTTCTAATGACAGTACTCCAGTGACAGAAAGGCAGACCATAGTTGATGCTTTCAACAATGACACTTCTATATTTGCATGCTTGTTGTCCACTAGAGCTGGAGGGCAGGGTTTGAACTTGACTGGAGCTGATACTGTTGTTATCCATGATATGGATTTCAATCCACAGATTGATAGGCAGGCAGAAGATCGATGTCATCGCATTGGCCAAACTAAGCCTGTCACCATATATAGGTAACTACATCAGTCATCGAGCTGGGAGAAAATGAACATCCTTGGGGAAGACAAAGATGGAAACAGAGTCAAAAGAACAAAACTCTTATCTTCTCATTGTTTTCCTTCCCCCATCCTTTTAAATTTTAGTGTTGCAAATTATTACTTCATTTGTTACACTCTTCTTCACATTTTGCAGGCTGGTGACCAAGGGTACAGTTGACGAGAATATTTACGAGATTGCAAAACGGAAGCTTATTTTAGATGCTGCTGTTCTCGAGTCGGGAGTAGAGGTAGATAATGCAGGCGACACTTCTGAGAAGACAATGGGAGAGATATTGTCATCACTTTTGATGGGCTAATAATGTCCAATAATCAGATATTCCTTTTGCTGTGTCCTGCCCTTTTAGTTCTGTAATAATGTTCTATTGTTGTATTAGCTAGTAGTAGCAGTGTAGGTAGAAATGTACGGAAAGGGAGAAAAAAACAACAAAAAACATGAATGAATAGAAAAAGAAAATCATTTACAGATTGACAGTCCTTAGCCACGCAGGTGGCCCCTAAATTCATCCAGTGGTGGATGTTAAAGAAAACATCAATTAGTTTTGACTTCAATTGTATAAGGAATGACTAGTGGAATTCCGCATAATCATTAATGAAATGACCCGTGGACTTTAGTTTTAGTTGAAGTTATATTATTCAGAGCATAGCTCAAATAATATGCAAGAATTACATAACTTGTAGGTCTTTCAAAATGTAGCAACATTGTGCATGTATTAATGAGTTCGCCAAAGAATATCATCAATGAGTCCATATTATCCTGCAGCCACAAATTGTTCCAAATTTTAATTGATCTACACCATGTATGTATGTTTGTAAGCAAGCATTTATTTGTCAAGCACATCGATGTGCACTATATCGGCCATGGATGGGAAGATAATTCACATTTTGCGGCACTCGTACAAGTCATGGCGAACTGCATAGACTTGTTTTTCTCTTTGGGAACCATCAATTTAAAAATGAAAGCCACTTGAATTGAAAGGTGCATACTGTGGTGGGCACACAAGAAACGTGATCATGTCCGATACAATTGAGTCGAAAAAGGAGATACCAATAAGCTGATTTGTAGGGCATGCAAAAAATCCTAAACACAAAATTCCTTTCTACAGCTTCCTTTTTTTAGCTGTTATCAATCAAAGGTTAGCCAGAGTAAAAAAAAAAAAAAAGCCTGTCAAGAAAAGGTAGGTTGTTGGTATGTCAAGATTCCACTATTTACATTATTATTACTATATAGATTATATAGGTAAAAACTAGTTGGTTTGCATCATCAATGATCATGATCATCATCCAGCAGGAAGAAAGAAATCTTCTAAAAAAAGGGTTCTGTTACTTTGCCTGTGAAATCCTCTATTTACCTTTCACCATAGGATTATTATATAGCTATAGCCTATAGTGAGCTAGATAGGGATATAGCTAACAAGTTTTATCATTACCACTACTACCTATGCACCATCTACATATTAACAAGGAATTATTAAAGGTTGATTAAGCTAATGAGGTCTATATCGGTTGGTCTAAGACTGAGATCCTGGAACCTAAAGGTTTTAGGGTCAATTTGTGGCAACGTCTATTTTTTTTTTAAAAAAATATAACTAATATTAACAACTAATAATTGTGACCCTATGAGTACTAATTAACAAGCGATACTGTCAAAAAAAAGAAAAAGAGGAAACCATATAGCTAATGCTATCCCATCATTATTACCCCTAACAATAGAGGGGTTCCTTTTTGGTTGCTGTAGTAGAATGTCTCTACTCTCGGCTTATATCCAAAAAGAAAAGAGATCGAAGTTCGCCAATGAATATCGTCAATGAGTCCCCATTTCTCTGAAGACTGAAAT
>CATIWK010161638.1:0-16087 GCA_949634005.1 Mallotus japonicus
CTTTTTGTTGTAGTGTTTGTATATCATAAAATCAATTGAATATAATTGGCAACAAAATCTATTTCCCTTGTTGACTTGTAGTTGCCATGTTTAATGCACAACTATAATTAGAATCCATAATGTATAACTAAAAAAGAAAAAAAAATGTGAAACAAATTTTCAAAATGAAATTTTAGGATTCAAATTTGAGGGAATACCTTTTTTTAGCCAAAAAAATATTAACATTGACACGCAATATCTTATTTAATATTTCTCCCATTTAAGAATATATCATCATTTTCCAATATTGTAAAAGTTGATGTGTATATTCTTATTTGGAATATATAAATAAAAATTTTCCATTTCTGGTCAATCTTCTTGCAGTAAACTTCGCTATTTGCCCTAATACCATTTTTATATTATAACACTACGCTACTCTTCCTGCAGCCTTCATACCAAATTTATATATCGACTTCCTATGTTTTTATTTCATCTATAGTTTTTATTTATTTTTTCAACAATGGCAGACGAGGATCGTACGTTTTATGATTTCATGAAAGTTAATTCTACCGAGAAAGACGTGGAAACTATTTCAAACGACCCTCCATCTCATAACATCATTCGAAAAGAGTCTGCCACTCAGGAAGATGCAATTAGGAAGCAATTACCAGAGCAAAACAAAGGATCAGGAGGTTCTGTTTCCAACCAGACACGTGAAAAAATCCGTTATATACTGAATAATCCTAAGACTAAAGATTTAGCTAAAAGGGTCTTGTCGCAGATGCCGCATGGAAGAGAATGAAGACTTAACATGTTTACTGATACGATTATTATTTAGCACTTCAGTTAGCAGTCTTTTTTTTTTTTTTTTAATAAACAGTTAGCAGTCTTGTTAAGCACAAGAAAAATAATCTGTTGCGCGAATCTTATTTAGTCAAATATCATGATTGAGAATGATTTTTTTTTTATTTTTAAAAAAGCCATTTATATAAATAAAATTACTTTTTTACTATATTTATATGCTATGATTATATATATTTTCCTAGTAATATCCTGTATAAAAATTTGAGTTTTTAGTATTTTAGTTTTTATATTTGGCGTATTATTTAAACATGTTTAAATTAATAATTAAATCAAATAAAAATTAATTTAACAATTAAATCATGTAAAAACTAATTTCATAAATAATTGATAGTAGAATTTAAATATCTCGAAATATTTCTAAAAAAATGAGGGATAGATCACTTTTTCATGGGAATGACTAAAAAAGACAAAAAGTATAGATAAGGTTCTTACCTCATAGCCAAGCTTAATATTATTATATTTAATACCTCATTTTAACATCACGTTGCAGACAGTATTGTTCGATGTAGGGAAAAAAAAAAAAAAAATTCTTCACATCATATGCAGTCACTAAAGGCTAAAGCATTCTTAATTAGCGCTCTTGTTTTTCGCAGTATGGAAGGATCTTATTCTGTTTTCAAGGCAAAGGCTACCCTTTTTTACCTTGTTGGAAGCTTTTGGGATAACAGGTCTCTGTCGTATGATTTTGTTTTGTTTCCTCTTTAGCTGGAATATTTTTAGATTTGATTTAAAATTGAAAATGTGCTTAAATGAAATATTGTTTATCAATTTTTGTTCAATATTAATATGAATTATTCATTTAATCCAATACGAAATTTTTTTTGCTGTCTTTCATATATTGCGGTTATAAAAATTTTAATTCTTTTATATTCGAGTGAGGTGGATTTAAAGGGAATTTTACCCTCTATCATTTTTTTATATCTAAAATTAAAATTCAAAATCTTATTTAAAAGAATTCAAATCACTTAAAGCAAGATATGTTGGAAATATCATTTATTAAAGAGAAATGTTTTGTGTCGTGTAGCATCGCGGGACGCGACACATTTCTCATAATCCCCTTTATTTTATTTTTTCATTAGATTATTAAAAAAATTTACAGACTATTGGTGTTTAAATCATTACATGAGGGATTCACTCGTGTACAACTTAATTTTAAAATTTCAAAAACAAATCTCAAAAAAACTGAATTTTTAAAAAAAAAAAAGGCAAAAAAATAATTGTCTCAACTCGCAACATGTATCACTACTCATTATTAAATCCAATAATACCCAACAACTTGGAATTTTAAATCCGTTCCTAGAGAACACCCTGAAATAATGTGCTATCATGCAGCTTAATTCAGTGATAATTCATGAGCTCTCAGGTCTTAAAAAAAAAATACGGGCTGGTTAGGGTTAGGAAACTCACGAGTGATGTAATTAGAGTTAATGAATGAAGGACTATCCTTTTCTCTCAAAACTAATACAGAAAGATTTTTATCTGTTTTCAAGTATAATATAAGCAATTCGGAGTTTAAATATTTTATATATTTTTAACACAAAAGAAGGATTATATTGAAGGAGTCAGTGACACAGAAACAGCAGAGACATAGACGCCTATAAAGTAGTCACTAGTATTACTACTATAGAGGACTGAGCCTATATTGGTGGAAGTAATAAACCCTAACTAACTTGTGAAAATATAAGCATTGAATACAACCAACAATACAAAGATAAAGCTCAGTATTACTAAGCTTCTGGTTGTTCCAAGCGTGGATGGAGCAAGATCATCCTGTTTGCTAGTAGGGAGGAGGTGGCTCTGAGGAAAGACTCCATGGAGCTTGCAGAGATTCAAAGTTTGGAAATATCTTCAAGCTTGAAAATGCCATCTTCCTCCTTCTAATCTCCTAGATCTCTTAAAATTCCTCTGAAATTTGGATCCAGAAAAACCAAAATATCACCAAGCTATAACTATAATATATATCACCAAAATATGAAGAAAATGGGATATTCCTACACTAATTTGAGTTGTTAACTCATATCAAGATTATTTATACACAATAAGATAAAAAAAAAAATTGGCATTTGATTGATTTTTATGACCAAAATGTCCAAAAAATCATTCAAAACCAGTGGCTGTTGAAAGGATGAAGGTGATGAACAGTAACTGTAAGTTAGGAGAAAAAACGAGTTGATATGCTCTAATATTTTATTCAAATAGTTTGATGAGTAGGTGGGAACATGTTAGAGTAGTCAAACATTGTTTGTATTGAATTCAAATTATGGTATATGCAGTCGCAAATGATATTAGTTGTTAGAGAATTTTTATTAACCTTATAGTTTTATTAAAGTAGAACTGGATTAAAGTTTAAATCAAGTGGATTCCAGTGGTTTAGAAAAAAAAAATTGTTCCTATCAACAATCTAAATGGGGCTACTTTAATGATAATCTGTTGTTAAGCACACTGCAGTAATAAGCTGATTAGAAAATCTGTTAATTAGCATTAATACTACAGTCACAGCCATTGGGATTGATTGGACTTAACTCATCTCAATTGCCGACCGAATCTTATATTAGGCAAGAGAATTATATGATTATGGATCATTAAGGGGACTAATTATCTCCTTAATCGAGGTCAATGATGTAATCTAAGATGATAGTTGACTATCATTCCCCCACTATAAGCAAAAAAGCTACACGTAATTATATTCCTTATTAAGGGGGGACAAACCAAGCAATTGTAACTTGACAAAGCCTTCTTTGAGTACAGCTTTTTGATAATTAATCCAGGAGTTAATAGTGTTTAATCCTAATAACCTTAGATCCTGTCTTCCATATATGTCATTAAAGTCAAATTCCAACTTATAATTATGTTTTATAGAATTTATCATTTTTTTTCTTGCATGATTTTATTTTTTCACAAGAAGGACCCCAGAGGTATAGACTTTTTAACTTTTTGCATTAGGAAACATTGTAAGTTTGTTTTCTCAATTTTACTTTGGAAGAAGCACACTCTAATTATAATCATGCTGATGCAAGAGATTCTAAAAGGGTAGTGACAATAATAGCTAATGTTATTATTATGGTTTTTGTGTGTTTATGTGGATTTAGAAAAAGAACACTATCACTTAATGAGAAAGACCTGAGATATTTTGTTTTTGGGGGGGGCATGATTAAAGCTAAATAAATGATTTCAAATGAAGATTTAAGAAAAATACATGAAGGGTGCATGTGGGTATGTTTAACTCTAATGCCAATGGGCCTATTAAGTGGGATACATTAAGGGTCATTTTGAATAGACCCTTTTGCTCAGTGGCAAAGGGCTTTAGCTTTTTTTTTGTACTCTAGAAGGAAGGAACATGGTGTGCTTCCTATAGGAATTTGTGGGTCATAGGGGTGTTAATCTTGGGCCGTTAACATCAAGATTTGCTAAGCAGCCATAGTTGATCGAGAGAGAAAGGCTGTCCAATAGTAATTTAGATATAAAGGAAAATTATTAGTGAATTTAATAAGGTCTAAGCATAATGTCTAATCCCATTATCCCCCAAAGTTGATAGTTGATCTTTCTTGTCAATTGGTTGTCGTATTTTTTGGAAAAAAAAAAAGATGGATTAAAGATAATGAAGTATGAAATGAGGCACTTCTCCTTTTTTGTTTTGAAGAAAAAAAAAAAAAGTTAATTCAAGGACACATAGATGATGCTTCTTCATTTTTCAACTATATGTTGATCATTAGAATCTTTAAAATCGTTATCTTTTCCACATTCATTCACTTATACCCATCAATTCTTAGTCCTTGTTTTTTCTAAAAAGTAATTAATTTGGGTCCATTCCATTGAAAGGTAATGAAGGAGGAAATAATCATTAATACTCATAAAAACTTAATGACAAAATATTTATTTTATTTTAAATTTTTTAATTTTTTTAATAAATTCTAAATTAAACAACCGTGCGCGGCATAATAAAAAAACATTGCTAATATTGAAAATCAACATACTATAAAACTATGATTTTTTGATTTGACTAACTCCTTATTTGGTTGAATTTCATTTGAAAATTCATTTTATTTTCACTTAAATAGAATTCATTTGCAAATGAATTTCAAATTCCTTTTAATCAAACATATTTCATCACTAAAAATAAAATTATGTGCTGAATAATTCCATAAAAGTAAAAAGTTAAATTACAAAGTTTTCATTTAAATAAAAAATACTCACTTGGATTTGTAAATAAATTTCATAAAATTTTGTTAAATTCATTTGAACCAAACACACTATAAATATAACATATCATGATAACAACACTATTCTAACTATTAGTATTAGAAAGAGAATGTGTTTTTTGATATTTACATAAATTGCACAAAACTTGAAGAAATCATTACGTATCAAGATGCTGCAAAGATTCTTTTTTTTCCCCATTAGAGTGAAAATCAGAGAGGGATTCCATCCTGGGCGATTCTCTTTCTTTCTTGATGCTCTTTCGTCCCATACTATTTTTATTATTATTATTTTTTTTTTAGAAAAGGCAAAGAAGAAGAAGCTAGCTGTACATGTATATATATAAAAACTGGATAGTAATGGGACAAACCCAGGCAGGCGTGTGGACAGCGATGCATCTCTTAAAAAATATTTCTATGGTGTCAATAAGAGAAATGCAGCAAATCAAACAGTGACTATACATAAATATATAAATCATTATCATATTGGATATTTGCAAATCGCCAGCAGGACCCATTTATTGATACTCCTCTTTCTGTATAGCTAGTAACACACACCGTACACTCAAATTATATGCAATGAACTAGGTCCATCTCCCTTTCTCAAATCTCATTCCAATTCCTTACTTATCCACTAAATTACCAATTCATATTGGACCCTCAATGATTCCTTTAGGACCCCCCCTCATTATATGTTATTGTACCCTTAATGTACATTCCACAATCATAAACTATTTTACCACATCCATTACCATTTTCAATAATTTCTCGTTGACATCACTATTATAATAGATCTTCCAGTTGATAAAATATTTTGTCTGTAAAACAAGTATCATTCAGTTTTGTCAATTAAAATGCTTTCATTTTTTTTTTCGAACCATTTAGTGTATTTCATAGATTAGAAAAAGATAACACCGTATACAAGTCCATCTAGAAAAAAAAAAAAAAGATCGACATACAAACCTATCAAATTTCGTCAAATATACAGGCCCAATACAAAGTTTATTAGCTTGGGTGAGGAAATCTTAAAATGCTAAAAAGAACAGAGGTTGTCGCTGCTCACGGGAATGGTGGAGTCTACGTGAAGATGAGAGAGATTCACCTCCAGTCTTGTGAGAGCTTGCTAATCCATGGGTAGAACTTTAATGTTGGAAATAGAAGAAGAGTAGCTGGTGGTGTTACCAATTCTTTAGTCACAACCCAGAGAGACTGGATCTTTGAAGATTGCGTTCTTGACAGCACCAATAAAGAAACTGCATATCTCCTCATTGTGCTAGCTATGGAGAACTTGACCCAGCTCCACAAAATCACTACAACTTTGCACAAGCTACACAATAATATTAAGATCACAAAAGGACCATATCCATATGTATATATCAAGATAGATAAAAGCTAAGAGATTTAATATTAAACATAGATCTGATTATTAATGCACTAAAACATAAAAAAATAAACAAATTTGGGTATTTTTTTTTCAAGAATTGGCTAAAAGCCACCTTGTAAAAACTCCATAACAAAAACCAGAGATAGAGGAGCTATGAACACAGAGACAGAGCTATAAACATTTTTTTCGTTCAACTCGCTTTCATATACTTTTTTTTTTTATGTTGATATAATACTCATATTTTATAATTATTGGTTCCGAATTCAAATTGGAAATTGACTTTTTACTTTTTAATAACTAAAATTATATAAAATACGTGTTATTTAAAATATTAGAGGATTTCAATTTTATATAGGTGGACTCCAATTTTTTTGCTTGGATGTTTAGAGGCAATAATTAGAAGTAGGGGGATCCCTACAGCAGCTGTTAACAGCAACCAATACGGTTCGGACAGCAAGAAAGATACTTGAAGTTGACGTGGAAAGTACGGAGTACATGTGACGTTGGATTTACCGTTGGCTGAGGTAGCTTACGGGTCCCACATCACACGTGTTCGACAGTGTGCCATTTGTTAATTTAGTTAAAAAGAGGTCGGTCGATGTGAAAATTAATTTTTTAGAGGGATTTCTGGGTAAAAACATAAAAAAATAAATAGAAAATTTTTCTTTGGACAATCATTGAACCGTTACGACACAAAATCTTCCCGGTTTGGTGGTTTGTGGGCCATCTCCTTCCTTCTTTTTATTTTATTTTATTTTATTTTTTACCTTAGGAATCAAGTGAAAGAAAAAAAAAAAGGGCTGCGTTTTGTCATATGACCCTTCTTCGTTGTTCTCTATTTTAATGTGCCGTCAAATTAATTGAATTTGTATGACCACAGTTTTTTTTTAAGCTATTAGTATTTAAAAATAAATTAAATTTCTGTATTTTATACATTTAAAATATTTGTAATTACACCCAGTTCTCCATGTGTTCATTTTTTCAACAAATATTTGAACTAAATATGTATAAGTATGCAACTTAAAGACAAAACTTGCTAGCTAAATATATGGTATAATTCTAATTAGAGTTTGCTATTTCTGAATTTCAAGTAGTAACTGTTTCAAATATGTCAGCGCTTCGATAAAATAGAATTTAAATTTGCCAATAAGAGGTGATCAAATAGTCACTTATTTTTAAAAATAAGAAAAATTTATTATGTAACTCTCGAATTTATGTGGTTTGTTTTATTGAACCCTTATATATTTACTGTATTTTAAAAGATCCTTAAACATTTATTTAATATAACATCGAATCCTTGGACATTTATTTGATATAATATTAAATCCTTAAATATTTATTTGATACAACATCGAACCTTTTTTTAATGGAGAGTAGAATTGATAAAAAAAAAACGGAAATGTGTATCAAAAGGGTTTGATGTTATATCAAATAAATGTTTAAGGACTTTTTAAAATACAATAAAATGTATAGGGGCTCAATAAAACAATTATTATGAAAGTTCAATGGCCACCTAATGGGTTTTTTCTTAAAAATATTTTGAGGTATAAGGTACGAATTTTGCTACTATTAGTTTATAAAATTATTTCCACCTAATTTAAAAAGACGATAATTGCCTTCCACTATGTAGTGTATTAACATTAATACTATGTCTGGATGCAAGAAATATGAGCATAGATTTAAATTTCAATTAAATCTTTTTTTTAAAAAAAACTATATGAATTTGCATGTATGAGAATTTGAAACAAATTCACAATAAATTTAAATGCTAATTTAATAAGGATTTGAAATAACATATAACTACATGTTATTTAAAATCTTTATTTTTGAAAATCAATATTTGAAATTTAAAATTTTAAATCAAATATTTGCATTCAAACACACTCTTAGGTTATTTTGATCTCTTTATTAATAAAAAAAATAAAACTTAGCCAGTACGCTTTAGTTGGGATGGTTTAGCCCTCTCCATGTGTGGCATTGCATACTAGAGGTGGTGGTTCAAATCTCACCACTCCCCCCACCCATATAATATGTACTTGTTAAAAAAATGAAAAAAAAATAAGACTTAAATTTAAATCAAAAATCTTAAATTTTGATTTGTATTTTTAATTTTAATCAAAAGTAGAGACATGCAAACAGTCTTTTACATATAAATTTTTTTTCTTTTGTTCATGCAACAACTGACAATTTTACGTGTTCACATAAGAAAGGTAAGGCTGATCATAAAAGGAATTGAGCAACCAAAAAAAAAAAAGTTAAAAAGAGAGAAAAAAGTCATCAATTTTTACATATATAATTCATTTTTTTACTGTTTACAGACAAGAAGCAACATAGAATTATTAATAGGAAAGTGATTTGGTAAATAAATTTTATATAAACATATATCATACTATATACTATTTATGATATATTGTATTAGCTGAAAAAAGGCATTACAAAATAATGGCAGACAGGGAAGTGCAAGTTCATCATCCCAATGACATAAAATTCATAAGGATTATTTAGTAATTAAGTAAACTAAACAGGTTAAAAAATGGGTTTGCCGACAATCACTATTCTTAATGATGTCATTTAATAAATCTATTATTTATTTTTTTTAGCTGTCTTACCTCCACCCATTCATCTAAACTTTGGGTTAAAAAAATATATTATATTCTTCAATGCCCACAAAAAGAATAAGCTTTGGAAGCAATTTTTAATTATTTTCACTATGTTTGCCAAGTAGGGAGAAAAGGGCAAAATAATAAAAAGGTCTTATAATGATGAAAAGTGAAAACATTCACCCTGGACATTTGATATGAGTGTGCAATTTGCAATGTAATGATAATTAATAATAATTAATTTTTTTTAGTGTTTATACTATGCTTTGCATCACTTCATGTATCGAATAGCACACACATTGATGGACCTATAGATGGACGGCCCAGATCTTGATGGTCCATATTACAGCTTTTGCTTGAAATTGTGTGTAAATGTAGTGGACCCAATCGTTCAATTGTTTCAATTTTTGTTTTTAAATTTTTTTTGATTGAAAATGAATTAATGGGTTGCATTGGATTGTATGGTTCTCATGCGATTTTGCCCACTTATTATCTTAATTGCAATCATGCTTTCCAGTGTACTTGACCTGAGGAATGTGACACATCCTCAGAATGGTGCATGGGGTCATGTTTTTCTGATCTGAGAAAATAAAGAGTACTTCTCAAAACTGAAACCCTAATCATGGTTTACTTTGTTGTTGCGAGGAAATTAAATAGTTGAATGATCAAAAAATTTCCTGTGAAAAACTTTATACTTTTCTAATTTGAATATTTATTGTTATAATTTTAATGCATGAAATAAAAAATAATTCAATATTTGATTATACTAAATGCATTGTATTAATTTAATAAATAAATATTAGATATGTATTTTTAATATATATTTAGTTAATGCAGTACGTATAGATACTAATAATGTTTTCATAAATTTTTATTTGTTAACAACAAAAGAATAAAAGGGAAAAATTAGATGGTTACTTGGCAAGAAAAAGAAACCGATTTATGTTTGCATGCAAAGGAATATTTCTAAAATAGAAAAGGGGAAATGGGAAAGATAAAGAAATGATACAATTCCTATGTCAAGGGAAGGATGAAGGACGCATGGGTTGGATTGGCAATCCCATTTTTTTTTCTTCACTTAAATGAACCATACGAAAATTCCCAGCTGAGAATGGTACGTCTCTTTTTGGCATTATTTCTGAAGCTAAGGAAGGGCAAAATGATTGAGGAAATGGCCCTGCGTGGGGTTGAACTGGACTAATGTCACATATTAATAATAAGAAGAAGAAGAAAAGAAAATACCCCACCAATCAAAACCAAACCTTATCTAATTAATTGAATCCATTTATTTTCCTTCCCAAGTGGGGATAAACACGAAGTGGGCAGTGCTTTAATGGGTTAGATTTGAAGGAGTATTTTTTTTTTTTTTTGTTGAATTCTCTCATAGCCCAGCTCAGCCACTTGAGCTTGAGGGGGACAAATGCATACCATTTACCTAAATATATGATTCTAAAAGCTTTGATTTGATACACAGTACTTTGCACACTCGTGTGAAGCAATGAACCTAGACAACCGGATCAAAGGTTTCGACCTCACTCATGGTTGGATCATCTTGTCATTCTTGACTGGCCATATCCTAATCTCTGGTCTCAATCTTCTTTTGCTTCAATTTGGTACCACCATGACGTTTGAAAGATATGATGAAATTTGCAACTTTTAGGGAAAAAAGAACCTTGAAAATTCACCTTAAAAAGGGGATGTTATGCAATATCTTGGATATGCTAAATGCTATATATGCTATGATAAGATCTCCAGGAACTTTTATAGATTTTCTTTATTGATTTGAAAACCATACTCAATGGCCCGGATTGTCATATATTTATAAAGCGATTGCTGTATTTAAGGGGATGAGTACGATGTCGTATATATCATGTGAATTATATTATGGTGTCACATTTTCAAAAACCTACTAGACTTTATAACGTTCATATGCAAACTACATGAGAACATGTCTAAACTTTTTCAAAATTACGTAAACATCTAGTCTAGCTAGTGTTGATATGGACAATCATTCAGGTGACAATTTTTTTTTTTTTAAATATGCCTTTTATAGCTTATTGATGTCAAATTATTGCATGTTTCAGGGTAGATAAAAGCTTCATCATCAAATAATAAATAAGTCAACCCCAATTATTTTGGAAACAACAGTAGGATGTTAATTAATAATTTTAAACAAATAACTGTTGGATTAGTTGATAAAAAACTGTTCTCGCTTAAACTAGATTTTTAATTTGAGTTTTAATATATACAGTCACGTTAAATTAATTGTTGGGAGATTTTTGCCGCCCTTGTAATCCTCTAAGGTCGAATCAAATTACTAAGAGTTCAGTGAGTTCTGAACACCAAGAAATCATTTTGATGACAAGGAATGTGCAATTGATTCCAAATTTATAATGAATTGTATATGTTTAACAATTAGTTACTAATTTATAAATAAAAATTTTATTATAATGTCATTACAAATTTATAATGAATTTTCTTTGTTGATTCAAAAAATCTTTAAAAAAGCAAAATTATCATGGTAAAATTTGTTATAAATTCGTTGTTGAAGTAGTTAATTACTTATAATTTCTCTTGTATGTCCTTTTATTATTGGGGTGTTCTTTTTTAATATGGGTCAGGAACGTCAAGATGAATTATGAAAAATTAAAACCTAATTGAACATGACGACGGAAGCATTAGGATATGATTAAGAAATGCTCAAAGGGTTATGGAGAATGGTTGACTAGAGGAAACACCACATGTGCTTGCATATGATTAGCTCACCAGTATATGATGAGGTATGGAGATTAATTATAAAGCATCTTCTTTCTTTATTATTATTATTAATTAATTAATTAATTTGATGGGTTCTCAACTAATTTATATATAGTTTGATCTTATTGTGTTTCTGAACTGGAACATTGCTAAGGTCAAGGCCACACATAATGCCCTTATAAAGAGACAAAATCATAATACCAAAAGGAAACGCTTCCTAGCTATGTATTATTGCTTAGAGGCTTTGCTTTTGCTTATTAGGGCTATTTGCCATTTTGTTAATTAATTAATCTTTCTTTATTAGAGGAAAGAGAGAAAGATAAGAGTTGAATATGTATGTTCTTTGATGGCTTTCACTTTATTGTCTGTATAGATAGCATGCATTTGCTCTGCAGAGACCATTCATGGAATATTTGCCATTCCATGAACTACGGGTAAAACTAGTTTTATATATACATATATTTATTTATTTATTTTCTTTCTTTCCATTGTCCTTGTCTTCAACATTTTAGAAATCATATATGCATCAACTATATATACATTAATTAAACTCAGGGAATCTTTCCATGTCGCATGTTATTTAGTTTATTACACAAACAAATTAATATGTATTTATAGTTTGAATATTGTGTTGTATAATACAAGTGTAAACTTATCCTACATATCTTTATTTCCCTAAAAAAAATTGTCCTGTAGTTATATATTCTTTTGCCCATAAATGTAAGGAAATGTGTTTCCACCTGGAGTGTAATTAATTTCCACAAATTTTCTTGTTTATTTGAGTGCTCTTTTTTAATCTTTTAATTCTGACACAAATATTTTTTTATTAATAGGAAGGACATATAATTTAAGTATCAATGAATTGTACAATAGCTAGGGGCAGTCCTCCTCTTTTAAATTGATGGTAGTAGAAATCGAACCCTACAGTTTAGGATACCCTTGAAGAGGAGTTACCATTTGATTACTCTCTCTTTGGCTCTGTGACGAACATTTAATTAGCTTGAGAAAATAGGTTTAATTTGATTGACTAAAGCTTTATATTATAAGTTTAATTAAAGCTTTTTGTTTAACATTTTGGTCTATAAATTATTTTTAATATTTATTAGCTAATATATAATGTAAGAAGTCTAAGGTAACTTCTACTTCTAATGATTTATTATTCTTTATTAAATGTTAAGAAAAAATAAACTCTGCACCGCTCTATGATAATAAATCATAATTTATCTCGATATTATAGGAGTATTAATTAAAAGAGATTTATATGGATTAAAAATATGCTTTTAATTATTTAATAATATCTCATACAACCGATTACAAATTGGTTTTATTAGCTTTGTCGGTGCGGCTGAACCGGTCTATAATTCAATTTGGTATCACAATTCACAAGCCATTAAAATGAAAAAAAAAATATAAATTATATATATTTTTTGTTTTTATTTATCATTTTCGAGTCAAATTATTAGTGGCTATAACAACAATGCCAAGTCAACGGAAGGGAATTTACATAAACCTAAAAGTCAATAAATTGGCCCAACAATAGCAAGAAAGTAGCAACACTTAGTTTGTTTTTATTTTAACATAGATGAAAGTAACACCTTCAATTCATTTTCAATTTTAAACTGATGAGTGATGACTGCGACATGATGTATTCATTTTTCCTTCTGTGTATGCATATATATATAGTAATAACTTGGGGGGCGTCATCCGAAAATTTAGATTTAAATTGTTCCGTTCTCTATTTGTAATGGTTAAAAAAATTATATATTTTTATATAATCTAAAAAGTCAATTTGATAAGATAATATTGAGAAATACTTTTATTAAATGATTTTTTAATTTAAATTATGAGATTTTATAATTTTGAAAATAATTCTAGTAAATTAAAATGCATTGATATTTAGGAGTGTACAATTAAATTATTATCTTGATAAACTAATATTTTATTGAAATTTTTTTAATTAAAATGTATAATAATATTATTATACATGCTATAAGGTCAAACGATGAAGCTAGTAACGCACTATGGTAATTGACCTCCAAAGTTGTGGAGTAGCTAGGTTAAATCCTTTATTTTTTTTAAGAAAATAAACCATTGTGAAGTCTAATTTAAAAGTGTAACGATAAAATGAATTATGTTGCAGGTCGAATAATTAGAGTATAATATTCAATAAAATATTGATAGATTTAGGGCTTAATTTTCACTTTTTTAATTTTTTAAAAGTATTTAAAAGAATTATTTTCAAAAAAATATTTAAAAGAATTATGAAAATAAATTGTGATAAAATTTTTACCTTTAATTTTAATTAGTGTGTTTTATTTTTTCTAAAAAGTACAATGCAAAAATTAAATAAAAACAACGTGTCAAGCATTTGGCCACAAATTAATAACGCCACTTTTTCCTATTAATAATTATTATTCAATGAAACATCTCTTGTAAAATTCATGATTTAAAATAAAAAGTTAAGGCTCTCTTTATTTGTAGAAAATATTTTTTTGAAAAATATTTTTTATAATTTTTTAGTATTTAAATTATCAAAGAAAATAAGTTAAAGAAAAATGAATTATTAGTCAAAGAAAAATAAATTCAAAACAGGAGAAAATGATTTTCTATTTTGAGAAATCATTTTCTAATACATTTTTTAATGTTTTCTCTCGTTATTCATTGTTTTCTTTTTTATTTTTCAATATTTTCTCTCCTTATTTATTGTTTTCTAGTGTTGCAGCCAAATATCAAAAAATATTTTCTGAAAAATAATTTCTTTAGAAAATATTTTTCAAAGACAAAATATTTTCCGCAAACAAATAAAGCCTAAAATTTTTATTTTTAAATGAATTTCTAATAAAATTTATTTTTTAATAAATTTTTATTAATAAAGTGTCCTTGGTTTGAATGAATAATGAGCATATTACATTTTTCTCCCCGAATTTAGACCTAATTAACACTTACCTCCCTCTTATTTAAAAATCAAACATTTAGCTCCCTCGGGTTAGACCATTTTTTCAATTAAGTGCTATATAAAAAGACTAAAATGCCCTTTCAAATAGTAAAAAACTATAATTAACTACAAAATAATAATAATATGATTTTTTTTTATGAACCATATCATTAGCAAGTGAGAAATGTATGTATTTAATGTTCTAAATATAAATGACTAAAATATTATTAGTGTTTCTATAATTAATTATATTTTTTTACTGTTTGAAAAGACATTTTAGTTATTTTATATAACATTTAACGGAAAAAATAGTATAACCCTAACGGAAGTCCTTAAATGTTAACAGAATAAAAGTTGAGAAGATAAATATTCAACTTTTAAATAAGAGAGAGGCAAGTGTTAATTAGGTCAAATCTCGGGGAGGAAAATATAATTTGCTCATGAATAATTTGTAAAATTCATTTCAAATGAATTTTATATTTTGTTACATTGTATTTGGTATAGATCTAGAATTTAAATTAATTTTAAATTTTGGTCAAAAATACCTTTTCAAATAGAAAAATATTTTTGAAAATAAAAATAATGAAATTGTATTTTAGTCATTTAAAAATATAGATTTAAAAGTTGTGAAATTTATTTAGAAATTTCAACTATTTTGTTAAATTTTTATCTATTTATGATCAATTTCACAAATTTAAAAATTTAAAATTGTAAATGAATTATACAACATGTTCATTTAAATTAAATGCACAATATGTTAAAAAAAATTAAACACACATTATTTAAAAATACAAATAAATTCTGTAAATTTTATAAAATAATTCATTGATACCAAACACACCTATAAATTTGAAATTAAAAGGGAATTCAAACACCTAACGTCGAAGAGAAAAAAACATTGAATTTATACTACTTTTCGTTTTGATTGGATTTTATATATGATCGAAGAAAACATTGCTTCCAACAATCAAGTGTAATATATTCGCAAAGGAACTTTTCCTAAAGATATTGTTTGAGATTTCATTAAGACAAACAATGAGACATAATTTAAGATTTAGACCGTTTAATTTTTTTTTTGTTCACATTGACTGCCGGCTGTGTTCCTTCATTTTTTTTTATTTGTTCTAAAATAGCCTTTGTCATCGTGATTAATAAAGGATATTTTTGTTTATATTCAAAATATAATATATATATTGTCAGATATAATATATTGAGTTTATTATGAATGTGAATGAACAATATATTGCATGTGAATGAACAATATATTGCTTGTGAGAGAATAGTTCTCAAATAGTGGAAAGAAAATCTCTATATAAAGAGGTTGAATTCATTAATGTAAAGTGTAGAAAAAAGAAATATATAGCTCTCTAAA
>CATIWK010161650.1:0-29068 GCA_949634005.1 Mallotus japonicus
ATTTATATTTATATTTATATTTATATTTATATTTATATTTATTTATTTATATGTGTGTATCGCTTTGTTATTATTAAGTTATATATGTGGCATAAGTTATATACTTCCTATTGCTTATTTTGGTGACATATAAATTGAGTGATAGGCTTTTTTTTTTTTTTTTTTTGAAAAAACCTTTCATTAAAACAACAACTACAAATAGTAGTAAATCATGAGGTACATAAACTATATGGCTCGAATCATGAATATATTAATTTTTGACAACATTTATTTTTAAACTCTTAATTTTTTATGTTTTATTGCATTGAATCTTTAAAATTTAATTGTGTTGTATTGAATCCAGTTCGGAACTGTTGAATTAGTAGTTCAAAACTGGAATTGCTGGTTCACAATTCAAAAAAATTTGAATCGACTTTAACTGGTCTTTCCTGTTTTCGGACCAATTCAGGCTCGGTTATGGGTTTGACCGGTTTTAGGCCGATTTTGACTGGACTGAACCGGCCCTTGGTCAAGCCTAATTCAAACCTTTTATTCTAATTCTACGTCTCAGTGTTTACACATTTACTACTTGGGTTACTCAAGGGGACACAGTCAATTATTGATTAAGAAAAATTATTTCAGAAATTTTTGTTATTTTTATCTTATATTATTATTGTGATTTTTAAATAAGTTACTGGGAAAATTGATTATAATTTTTCAGCACTTTTATACAAATTTTAATAAATCATATTATTTTCTTAATTATATTATTTAATGAACAAAATTACAGAAATGGTAACTAGGGGGAATGATTTGGCATGAGCATTGGATTGATTCTTGTATCTTGACTTTTGAGCATAGCAGTTTAAAGAGAAGCATTTAAAATTTAGTTCAAAATTTTCAAGAGATTACACATTCATTTCATTGAGCATTCATGGACCAGGCAAGCATGTATTATATAATAGCTAACTTAATTAAAGATAGCTAACCATATACCATTAGGGTTGTGCATATTTGAGTTGAGAGGAGTACTCTGAATTTTTTATTTAACTTCTTATGGTGGTTTTAAAAACATTAAATGTCGGAAGTTGAATAGCGTAGTATATCTCTCTTTAAAGTATATATAGATCAAGGTTTCGACTTTTACCTCATCTCTCCAGATAAATTTAATTCAATTCAGATCAGTTTGAGATATTTAAATTTTTTTTTATTGGGTCAAAAATTTCAGTTTAGTAAATTTTATTTTACCTACATTTTATAACTTTATCATCAAATATATATATATATATATATAATCACAATATAAACGTAAATTTTTACCTAAATATTCTTCAAGTATTTGCTTGTTTATTTTAATTGAAATTGGATGGTTTTTTCTTCCAAAAAAAAAGAAATTGGATTTTTTTTTTTTTTGAGAATTAGTTATTTCTAACCTAAAACCTAGTTAGCTTAAGAATACATTTTATATAAAGACAAGTCAACTCAATTCAAGTAGCTCCAATATGAAATACAAGTATTGTATGTACACTCCATTTTGCAACAATTGTTTGTGCTCCAACCTAAATCTAAAAATTGTTTGGACCTTGGCAAAAAGATAATTTGTTTGTGATCAAACTTAAATTTTACTTTGTTCGGACTTTCTCAATAATATAAGTTTGACTTTTAAAATTAATAGTCAGAAACAATAAATTTTTTTTTGAAATCAGATCAATATAAAAATATATTTTTTAAAATCGTTCGAAATAAAATAATCAAATGTCAATATTTAAAATAATAATGATAACAATATTTTTTTATTTGATGCATTCAGTATCAAATAACTATAAAAACTTCGACTAATTTAGAGTTCGAGTTAGGTGAATTCATAAAGAAGTGAAATTCTCCCAATATCTGTTTTTTCCATATATAAAATTCAAAATTCGAGACTTTACTGCAAGGAATTCAAATTTTTTACCATTTCAATCAACATATATTGGTAATTTTTGATACTTTTACGGTACCAAAAAAATTATACACTAATCAATGAATTTCTTGATTATAATTATAATTAAATATTATTATTAATGCATGGAAAAAAAAAAAGGAAGAAAAAATCTGCCTGGAAACAGCAACAATTTACTTGGAGATGAAACACATGAGCCCATGGTGATGGTACCTAAAGTCTAACTCCGAACGTTAAAACCGCCTCCTCTCTCTCTCTGTCTCTGTTTCTCAGCTTACATATAAATATGTAAATGTAAATATAAATTTCCCGGCGATTCTCACAACATACACCCACAACTCAAACAACATCTTCATTCATCTTCTCTGTTTCATTCTCTCGTAATAAATATATTGATTTCCTCAAAAACCACGGATTCCATTCAATTCAATTCAATATCAAAGCTTAACACAACACTCCTTCTTCTTCTTGTTTCTTCTTCTTGTGCTTGTTCACATGGTTTTGGTTAACATATAAACAAAGAAATAACAACAAAAAAACAGAGACCCAAAATCAAGATGACACCCCAAGATCGATCGAAACCACCTTTGCACAACTTCTCATTGCCTTGTTTCAAATGGGGATATCGAAGAACTCTTAAATGTGTCAAAGTCGCTGATCTTGATCCTGATCAATCCAAAACTATCAGCCCCCACAAGATTCATAAAACAATCCATATTCAAGAAAATGAAAATCCCACTTCGCCTGCTCCTCCTCCTCATCTTAGATTCAATAATACAACTGTTGCTTCTGCTGCTGCAAAGAGATTAAAGGTCTCTCCCTTTCTTGAAGAGGAGGTTAAAGGTGGCATTACTGCCAATTGCAATGGCAACCTTAATGATGATTCTGCTGCTAGGCCTTGGAATTTGAGGACAAGAAGGGCAGCGTGTAAAGTCCAACTGAAGATAGAAGAGAAGAGAAACAATAACAATAATAACAATAACCATAATAATGTTGATTCTTTCAGGAGGAATTTGGAGATTGATTCTCCAAGGAAAAATGATTCTACTTGTATTGTTAAGAAGCAGTGTGTGGAGAAACTCAAGTTTTCCGTTCCTCTGCTAAAAGAGGAGATTGAACAGGATTTCTTTGAGATTGCTAGGATTAGGCCACCCAGGAGACCTAAGAAGAGGCCTCGAATTGTGCAGAAGTATTTGGATGTAAGGATTTCTGGGTTTGTCTTTTCTTTTTTTTTTAAATCGTTTCTCTTTTAGATCATATTAATGTGTCAAAAATAGAGGTCTTTTGGATTTCATCATTGAAAGTTTTGATTTTTTGGGATTGATTAGTTTAATTCAGTTTTTGAAAGCTGTTGATGTAGAATTAGAATGGCTTTAAATGTCTTAAAATTCTTTCCTTAATCTTATAAGTAACTAAATGCTTGATTGTTGATTTCATTTCTATTTATATTTCCATTTTCTTTTGTCCTAGTTCTTGATCTATTTGTGTTTTATGTTATTTCAATGTCTTGACTTATATTTTGTTTTTGGTTTTTTTGCAGTCAATTTTCCCAGGACTGTGGCTGTCAGAAGTTACACCAGATTCATACAAGGTTCCTGATGTACCCGAGACATGATAGGTGATAATCTCTCTTCTTATTTTATTGTTTCTTTTGAATTTTTTCGTGGGTCCTTCCATTTTCATTGATTGTTTCCTGCCCGCCTTCATTTGGTTATATGGAAGTTTGGATTCTTAGGCATGGCATTTTAAATTGGTTTTGCAGGAACCGAAATAAAAATCTAGTTGTTTTCTAAGGAATTTCATTTATTCTGCTTGCTAACACTGGTGCATTTGACCCCAATTACTGGTAATACTGCACCATCTTTGTAAATTTCAAATTGAATATAATAAAGTTTGAAATTCCTGTTGGTTTTGTCAATTTTTGTTCGTTGAGATTATAATTTCCATGCTTAAATTTGTTTATTGTGGGATAATATGATTTTCCAGTTTTGACATGGAAATGCTATTGTCCTTTGATTCTTTATGTGGACAACGTTCATAGCTATAGTTCATGACTTCATGTAGTTAACATGAACTATATTTTTACATAAAGCAGCATCTTACTCTTACAAGTATATTGTACTTTCTACAATAAGCCGTTGCCGGGAAAAGAAACACATATTATGTCAATCTATTACTAGATTCTCTTCAAAGAGTAAACCAATTTTAAACAATAAACTTCTAAGTTGAGATGACTGCTTCCTTCCTGTAATTTAACCTGGCTTAACTCATCTACTCAGTTGATTATCTGCAGTTAATGCTAGCTATGTGTACAGAAAATGCTGGGATTGTTCCATTAAAATGCTGGGATTCTTTAAAGCAAATCTTTCTACCTTAAGATTTCAGTTGATTCTAAAATTGCATTACACAAGTCAAAAAAGGCATTACAGCAGTTGGCTTGATTCAACAGGAATGCATCAAGTTTTGTTCTAAGTAATTTTTGTATTGAATGTTGTCACTTATAAAATGTTGTAGTGACTCATTTAAAAGATTATGTTGGATTTTAAAGTTTAATTCCTTATGTTCAAGCACAAGGAAAATTGGTTTGCAACCTTCACTTTAGATGACTTATTCAGGCCTTTGTGATGACTTTTTTCTCTGCTTTACTGTTGTGGTGCTGGTGTAGAGTGAGCGAAACTAAAGGCAAATGATTAGAGCATTTGCTATCCAAGCATGGGAAATTTGGTCATCACTGGAGGAAGTTTGTAGCAATATGTGACTATTTTGCTTGTGCTTCATAAGGAATAGATGGAACTTGTGCATAAGTTGAATATTACTATTGGTAGGCATGTGGCATGGCATGAGGGTGTAGCAGTAAGTAAGCTGATTCAGTACCATATCTAGTTGCCTCTTGTAGATTGAAAATCATTTCTAAACCTTGTTATAGTGTTACTGAATAAAATTCTCCTCCCCTGGCTGGCTGGAAATCCCATTTGAAAGCTCCACTCTCGTGATGCAAGCTGGTGCATATATGCTTGTCCCCATTTACCTGTATCATCTCTCTGAATGCAAAAGCCTAACTTTCTTTTGAAAAACAGTTGACAACTCAGTAGTAACTGAATATGTCATACGTGGAAGCATATTTTGATGGTTTCGTTTTCAGTTCCTGTCTGCATGAGCAAAAGTGCTTGGAGAGTATCACTGGTTGCTGTTTGTAAACAAGTGAAGTATGGGATAATGGTATCCTGTTGCCAAGTTCTTGGACTTATTGATGTATGGTTGGTAACTGTAGTTGATAGTGAAGAAGGGTTTTATGATTTCAATTGTTAAATTGGCTTTAAAAATGCTTATACTGTGGAAGGCTGCTAATGATATATTTGCCATGGAACATCTGTTGCTGAATTGAGCATCACTTACTATTGTGAGAGTTGGCCAAGAGGAATCCAGTCATATTTCTGGTGAGTTTTAGGTTTTGGGTCCATCTGTAAGAGTGAGTTGAAACAGATTTTAGTGTCAAATTACCATTGAAAGTGGTCTCCAACCAATGTTGTATGCAGAGTTGAGGGGGACAGGCAATTTTGTTTATTTCTTCTTCCCATTTTAGAAAAAAAAAAAAAAAAAATCTGAGATATGCTTCTTTGTTAGCTATTTGCAACTCTGACACCATTAATCTTATTCTCATCCAATCTTGCAGCTGGTTTGACACTGTCATAAGTCCCTAAATGCAATTTCTCTTATCATCAGTTATCATGATATTCCTAGAGCTTGAGATTGCCCCATGCGATCCCTGCCATTAATTGACTCCATCCGTCCACATTTCAAAGTTTTTACACCAAGTTGAAGCCTCTTTGTTTATCTGCTGTAGCATAACAACCAGTCATTACTTGTGCTTCTTAAGTTATTGATGATAGACCTTTTCTGTTTGGCCATTTAGACTTGCTGCAAATCACTACTTAGTCTTGGTGCTTAAGGCTTGACAAATTCTTTTGAACAATGGTGCTGCTCTATCACTCCTCTCAGGAAGACTACTTATGAGTTACCGAACTGCGTGTTAGCTGCTGCTATTATTTCTCTATCTGTCTCTGGCTCTCACCTGTAGATGCAAATTTAGCATTTATATTGTCCAAATGTTGATGTATCGTAGTTCTTATTCAGGTTTGTATTTGGCCAGTGTTAATTCATCCTTATGCTGATTTTTCTTTAATTGTTTTTTAACTACTTATTATCATACTTATGCTGATTATTGACCTGTCTATCATAAAAAAATTAGTCCAAGAGCCTGAGAGCTATGCCTATTTCTGGATTTGATAAGTACATAAAATGGCAATTTTGCGAAAAGTGTATGTGCCAATTGTTGTCATATAGCAGACAGACTATTAGGATTGCTGGACTTTTGGCACCCTCATCCTTCAAAATTTTTAGTCTTCAAAACATTGATGAAGATGTGTCTTCGACGAACATTGAGACCCCATTTAGGGTTTTTGTCCTTGTTATTGGAGAAATCCTTAGGTCAAAGGTCTAGTTAGACTAAGCCATCAAGAATACACCATCTTAGCAGAACTTATGCCTAATTATATTTAAGGTAATAAAGGTTGCATAGTAATTTTGAAATGTGGCAGTTCTTGTGTGATTTTATGTAGTGTGTTAGTTGCTATATTTAAGGAGATTTGATTGAGTTTCTCGTTTTTTTCAATACTGAATTTTTTTTTTCCCTTAGGGATGACATTTCTTGTATTCTATTTTTGAACTCGATAATATGGGGAATTGAGGAATGGGGGAGTGGGAGTCGAACCGGAGTCGCCCGTTATGTCTATTGGAGACTTGGCCATTTCTTGTACTCCTGTGAAACAGACAATTCAATTACTGGACTAATAACTTGTGCAGATGGATTTATATGATCAAGTAATGGAAATAAATGGCACAAAAAAAAAGAAGAAGTTGTGGTGTTTCTTATCCTCATAACTTGTTGATTCTAAAGCAGCCTTTGAGGAACATGAACATGAAGCAGCCTACCTGCCATTATTGATAGTCCCCACTGCTTGTGTTCAATCGCTATCCATGTTTCTATTCAGTTGCTACCACTAAATCTGACTTTAGATTTAGGGCGACATAGACCTTCTTAGACAGTTACATCACTGTGAATTAACAGCAAAGTTTACCATTTTCATTTCAGGGTTCATGGGATTTCAATTTGCCATTTCATTGTTGGAAATTTTTTACTTATGTCAAATGGTTAAGTGTAATGCATCTGAGGTAAGTAAGATATTCAAAAGTGCTTGTTAAGTGATAATTGGATCATAAATTGTGGTCTGAATGAAAACAAATCATTTGTTAGGATTATGATAAATCAAACCTCCATTAACAAAGTGACAAAATCCTGTTTTTCCTTTAATTAGCTGACATAAGTGAATTCCTATCCTATTCCTATCTTTGAAATGTTCAAACTAATAATGAATCAATCAATGGCTAAAGTCTCCTATATGGGAAAGAGATGTCAAAATTGGCACATGTAGTTACATTGTACTAGTAGTAATCTTTGAAACGTTTAAACTAATAATGGTCCAAATAATGACCAATATTTTCTACATGGGAAATAGATGATAAAATTGGCATATGTAGTTACATTGTATAAGATGAACAGCACAAGCCAATGCTAAAAACAAATTAGCAAAAAAGTTAAGAGAACTAGAACCAAAAAAAAAAAAAAGACATTTCATTTTGGAATTGATTTTTCAAGCCTACCTCTTGAAACACTGGTTTTTTGTCTTGATGTCACAATAAGAAAACAAAACATAATCCTAACCAAGAAACATAAAACTTGTTTCCCTCTCTTTTCTATATGTACATAATATATTAAGAAAAAAAAAACCAAAGACCCAGAAAGAAAAATAATGAAAATGTTGCCTTTGAATAAAGAAAAGCAAAAGAGATCCATCCTCTATTGAATAGAAATTGAAAAGATAAATAGAATGTGACAAGGCATGAAAGAAGGATACCTGCCATGTCTCCTATGCTTATGACATTTTGATACCCTCACCATTAATTCCAAGAACCTACTTTGCTTGCTTCCATCTCTTCTTTACATAGTAATAATAATAATCATTGATCTTCTCTACATAAATCACATAATTAACCTCCCCATATCTTAATTAGAGCTTAATTATACATACTTTTTTTTTTAAAACCAATTATACATACTTCTTCCCCCTGTAATGATATGATTCATATCTTATAGAATTAAGCTAAACAACAAGAACCCACATCATCTATCATTTATATAATGATGTTTTTGCATAATTTCATCAAGAAAAATAAAATCACTTTCTACTCTTTTCTCTTCCACTGCGCAATAAAGATCCCAAACCAAAAAGATTTGCAGCTCCTTTAGCAATGTAAGGAGGTGGCACATTTAGCACAGGACTAAACTTAACACCATTAAGGCTGCCGTGAGATCCACCATAGTTTTTCTTCAGTGGAGGCTTATGTGGTAATGTATACACATAAGCAGAGGCTGTAGATGACGGTGGTGATGCCAATAGCTTCTTTGAATTGTGCTTGCTATTATCTTTACATGATGTTGGTTTCTGCTTAGGATTTGGTACTGATCCAGTTGAGTTGCTTCTCAAAAGAAGTGGCAATGAGCATAAGCTCTTCTTGATATCACAATTAAGACTGCTTCTCTTGAATCCCCAAAAGGACTTGTTATTGGATTGTGTCTTTTCTTCCAATTCTGAATTCAAGAACACCATCTCTTTCTTTGAATTGATGTCCCTGTTAGAACAAGGAGCAGGAAGAGGAGGGAGTGGTGGAACTTTTTGCGAAAATTTATCATATCTATGCGTTTGATCATTTGGAGGAGAAATTAAAATTGTTTCAGGAGCCTGAACAGGAAGGATCATGCCGTCTGCAAAAAGATCATCTGCTAAAGAAGATTCATGGTCATCTATACTGCTGCAAATGCTAAATTCAAAATCAGAACTCGATTCCAGGAGGGTTGTGTCCCTTCGGCGGATCGGTACGCCATCATCTTCTTGGATAAGATCATTGGAGAATGATATTCGAGGGCTTGTTTCTGAGCACATATTAGCACCTCTCTACAATTTCTTCAGGTTAGTATCAGCAAGAAACAACAAATAGCATTTAAACAGAAACAGCAAGAATAATCAGGACTAAGAGAGGTCTCAAGATTAAAACTCAGAACAGTTTAAGAATGAGCGGATATGGAAAAAGAGAAAAAGGGGTAGCTAAAAAGCATTCAAAGATGATGGGCTAATCAGAAGAATTCTGATAAAGCTTTGTTAGACTTACAAGTCAATGAAAAGAAACAGAAAAGTTTCTGCAGGCTTCAGGAGTGGCTGTTTCCAAGAAACTTCAAGAATCAAAGAAGAAGAAGAAGAAGAAAAATTTTCTCCTTTGAAATGAAGCAGAGGGCTACAGAGGGAAGTTGTCTGCTACTACAGGAACCAAGAAATAATAGAATTGTGAGTAAGAAACAAGAAGAGGACAAGAAATATATGAAAAAAAGATTGTGGGGTTAAGGGGAAGTTTATTATTTGAGAAAAGGGTGATGGAGTAACTTTGGTGTGAGAGGCAGGAATTTGTTTTCTTGTGTCTGAGGGCAAAGAAAAAATTGCACTCAAGAATCATAAAAAATTAATTGTTAAAGCAAATAAAGGAAAGTTCTTTTAAAAGTTTTCTTAAAAAGGACTTTTTTTAAAAAATAAAAATCTTCTTTTCAAAAAATAAAAATAAAAATCTCAAAGTCTAAAAGAGTCAGTCAAGTTTTAATTAAAATTACAAATGCAATTGCTTGATTTTTTTTTTTTTTTTAGAAAAAAACCATCTTTTATAGAAAAAATTAATATTAATAAATTTCATAGGAGTGTTATTGAAGTCATTAGCCACTCCTAAATTTTAATTTATATTTGCCCTTTTAAACTTTGCAAACAAAAATTAATTAAGGTATATGTAAAAGTTGTTCAAATGCTACATGTTTTTTTTTAATTTAAATAAAAAATTAATTTTTTATAAAAAAAATAAAATGGCTTGTTTCTAGTGAAAAATAAATAAATAAATGAAAAAAAAAAGAAATTAAAAAAAAATCTTTTCTTGCATGACAAAAAAAAGGACTCAATATCAAAATAAATTATCCTAGTAATAGCAATATAGTATTGTTAAAAGAGGTTTGTTTTAAATTATGAGGAAGCATGTTGTATGAAGTGATTACCATCTCACCATATAAATTGACTTTTTGGCTTCATTGAAAGCATCATTTGTTCTTATTCAACATTTTTCATGTTACCCTTATTAATTTTTTGTTCTTTCAATTTCATTTTTTAAGGTAAAAGACTTTTTTTTTTTCTTTTTTGTCTTCTATGAACAAATTCATTTGGATTATTCATTCATATTATCAAAATTCTTTTTTGAACAAAATTTATTTAGCCAAATAATTTAAGTTATCTTGTAAATGATTGATTTATAGTATATGGTTCTAGTAGTATAGATCTAGTGGAGCACAAAATTTTGTAAAAGAATTGATCCTTAAGCTACTTCACAAGGCTGATATTTATTAATAAATAAGCTCATTTGGTGGCCTATTGCATCATATAATCATCATATTAATCATCTTTAGCCTAACTTAATGATATTCTAAAAATTTTCTTTGCCAATTAGGTGGTCAGATTAATATTTTCATTTGTGATAATTATGAAAGTTTTGAGTTCGAGTTATTTACGCCCATTATTCACAATATCGGTCAAAATTATTGTTGTTGTGATAAATATTAAAAAGATGGCTTTTCTTATTATATAAACTGCACTAACTTTCTTCTCTTTCTTTTTCATTTTGAAAATCTTTAAGGTTTACTTGTTAAGTAATTGCCCCAGATCCCTTAATTGCAAGCCTAATCTGTATTAAAGCATATGACATGTATAAATCGCAAAGTTTTAGCTCAACAAGTCACTCAATCAGCAAGACATCAAGATCTAATTCAGAATTAAAAACAAGAAAAAAACCTTGTTTGATTGGGATGAAAAAACCCACTAACCACCCCAATTTAATTAGTTAGTAATTCACAACTTCTATAAATAAGCTTATGTCATGTTTTAACACAATTTGTCCTGATGAACCCACCTTATTAATTTAATTATTCCATCTAATGTAATACTATATCATTTTCAATCACTAATACACATTCATGGAAGGCACTCAAATGTGTATTATTTATTTTATATTATGTTAAAAATTGTGTGCAATTTATCAAAAATATTTTTTATTATATAATTTATCAATATATTTATTATGTTTAATTTTTCCTCCTAAATAAAAAAAAAAGAAATTACATAAATTTAATACAGTAATTCGTTTGAACTTGCTAGTCTATGATCTTTACCACATTTTTTTAGATCTACACATTCGGTCAGTTCAATTATTAAAGTGATAGAATTTTTTAATTTGATTTGATTTTTAATTAATCAAATTTGAAAAAAACAAAAAAGTGGTTTGAAGGTTTGAACTTAAAATTTTATGGATCAAAATGGATTTATTTTCCACAAAACTACATGTATTTTTGTAGAATTAAATATTTTTCATATATATTAAAAATCTCAATTAATTCGGTTAATTTGATATTAATTGAACTTTTCGATTTTAAAAAATTACAAATTAAACTAGATTGAAATTATCGATTTTCTATTTGATTTTCGACTTAACTGAGTTCTTACTCACCCTAATTTCTTGTACTAATTTAATATCCATAAATGCCAGCCACTTGCGATTTTATGCCTAGTAAAGGATATAATTACATATAGAATGAAAACAAACAAAGTTGAATATGGATTAAATCAAATGCAATTAGCCTACACAATTTAATATCTTACCCCACCACTTAGTTCAAGTGGTAAGGGGAACCCATAACTCTTGAGGTCATGGGTTTAAGTCCTAGAGGCAGCGTTCTTAGACGTTTAAATGTTAAGTTACCCGTCTAGGGTTGGTTAGGTTCAATCACGAGATCGGCTCCATTTAGAGGTTGAGGGTTCTGATCACCTCACCTCCCTGGTAAAAAAAAAAAGTTTAATTTCTTAGTGGACTTTCAACTTTATTTTTTTTTCTTGAGGCACATGGTATAAAAGAATGGACTATATATATTTATATTTTGACTTGGTAGCTATTTCCATTCCATTTTACGGAGAGAATAAGAGGAATGAGGAATCGAGATTTAAATCTGAACTCTCAATCTTAATATTCGAGACACCTTAACCGATAAACTATAAAAGGGTACAAGCATATATATTAATTTAACACTTCCTTTTATATTGGAAAGCATTTTTAGTTATTTAGGATTCTTTTAGTGGCAACTGCTATTTTTAAAACTAATACTTTAAAGAAATTCACCAACAAAAATAAATTACAAAATAATTTAAAGGCACTCAAAAAAAAATCACCTTTGTTTCCTTCTTTATCTTTTTGTATTTTTCATGAAAAATATAATTCAAAATAAAATATTTTATATTTTTTTTATTTGGATCTATTGGTTTATAAATTATCTTTTAATTTTTGATTTTAAGTTTTGAAAATATTTACAGATCCAATTAATCAAATGAATTTTTTTAATTAAATGTATATAAGAATGAGGAAAAAAACTTATATTTAAACAGTTGATTTCAGTCCAGATTGCCAGCTCTCCAATAAGAGAATGAATGTTGGAGAGCCACTGCACATAGTATTCCTCTTAAATCATAATTTAATTAATTAAGAATAGAATATAAGAAAATATTTGGATTAGTTGAAAAACGCTTTTGACTTTATAAAACATGGCATCCATCATCTTCAAGCTGACACAGTTTTTTTTCTTTTTTTATAAAAAAAATTGACACAGTTATTGAATAGGTAGTGATACTATATTTAAGGTTGAGCAGGCTAATAGTAAAAATATGCTAGGAAAAAAAGTAGTTAAATGATCGTTTCATTTTAGAAATATCATGAAGTATAAAATTTAAATTCAGATTAAAAGTTCAGTTCTTATCTTGTTTAAGGAAAAAAAAAATTAATGTTAGATTCTTGAACATCCCTTAAATACAAATCATTCTTAGCTTAATTGACCTTTGAATCAATCCAAAGAAAATGACCTAAAGTTTTTTTATGATTAACTTTGATTTTTTTTAACTTAGTATTGTGAAATAATACAGTAAACAAGAGTAAATAAAGAAAAAAAAACAGAAAAAAAAAATGGACACAGAGATTTAACGAGGTTCCGCTCCTTACTTACGCTTCGTCGCTCCACTCTACTACACTCCAGCATCTATCCACTTACTACTACATATGAGCCACAACACTTAGAAAATAAAATTTAATCATTTTATGGTACTGATCAGAAATTAAACTTATAATATTTAACTGCTTGATCTTTTAAATATATTAATATATATTTTAGTCAATATGAAAAGTTAGTAATAATATAAAATTTCAAGAAATTGGCACTGCTAACTTGCAAATTATGCAATTTCTCTTTTCCATGTGATGTGTTTTTTTTTTTTTTTTTATAAGATTATAAGGATTCGATTATAGAAGTTGTAATGAGCACAATGAGATGAATCTCTGTGATAACATAAAAACAAAGTGGATCATTTTCAATGAACCCTCTGAATTTAAGATTTGAAACGGACAGGGTCTCCACCTATGTCTGAAGAAAAATCACACGGGTGATAAGGAGGAAACAATATGGCGTGGGAGGTGGGGGCACACTCCTGAAGAACAAACTAACAACCTTTCCTACACCTCACATTGATTTGATCCTGACGCTGATCCTGATAGCAGGGTGATGGACATGATGTATTCCATTTTCATCAGATATGTACACGTGTACCGACATGTAAAAAAACAATTACTTTTTTCGAAAAAATTTTACAGTAAAGATTTTTATATACATTCACAATAAAAATATAATACGTGCAAATATGTTACGGAAAATTTTTATTTATATTGAAGGTATGGTGAAATTTGTAATTCAGAGTTACTCGTTTCATTTTTATTGGTGTAGTGCAAAACATTTCGTCAATTTGTGATAATTTTTTTTTGATAAAATAGCCCTTCATACCTGCTTGCCCCCATCGCTGTCCAATTCTTGTTCCACAGGTTACTCTCTAACTCTTTAAGAGGCCCACTTGGCATTTTCTGGTAAGTAATGATAGGAGTAAGTTTTTTTTCTGTTGGGTTTGATTGAGTATTCAGTCTTTTAAGTATAAACACAGGCTGTTCAATGCGTGATCAATGGCAATCCTTGGCTTTTTGTCTTAATGAACCCATTTTGTTGACAAATACCATCACTATGATTATTAACATAGATATAGACACCTCCCCTCTACTGCACAACCCAACAATAAGACCTTGAAGTCTCTAATCTGAGCCTTCAAAGAGAGCCGAATGGTTGAGCAACAACAGCTTGCACAATTACCAATAACTCTTTTGTATTCTGCAACTATCCTCATAAATATAATGAAGAATGCAATATAATGTTTGTAAATTTTGATTATTTGATATTTTTTTTTAAAAAATTTTGATAAAGATATTTCCATTTAATCAATATTTGGCATTTTTTATATAATTAATATTGAATTTGCCTAATTTGTAAATAAATATTGTAGGAATTTTAATTCAATTATACTATTATACTCGTTTTGATCTTCCAATTATGAATATAGCCTCCATCTTTTCTCTGAAATTTGTCAAAAAACATGTTTAAAACCAACTATGGTTCCTCACTACTAATGTGAATAGGGCTATGAGACCAGAAAAAATGTATAGAAATTGATTACTCTTATTGCATATCACATTTAAGCTCCATGTGTAACCAAAAATAATGTCAGTAATACAAGATGACCATTCCTGTTTCATGTTGTGGGGTGACTGCTGAGTGCTGCAAGCATTACACAATTCAAGATGCTTTTCCCCGACAGTTGAGGCATGAGAGAATTGCAAATTGCAATAAGCTGAAAAGAAGTTAGGAGACAAGTAGGATGCTTGTTGGGCGTGAAAGGGTTGTTTTCCTGACAAAGCCATACCATCGCAACGGGACCCAAGCATTTTCTAAGCCTTCTCTTGGAAAATAGACAAGGGACCATTTTTACTGACACTGGAGTAGCAATGCCCAAAGACTTTGTATAGGAGAATTAAATCTATCTATTCACATTCCTAATGCGTCTCTACCAACCCCCAGAAGTTGTTATCCACATATAGAATTTTTTTTTTTTTTTTTTTTGGTAGAGATTGTCATAAAGCTTTTGCTTTTTGCTCTCTCGGAATGTGAGATTGCTTTGACATCACTCAAGTTTCTTACATGATTTCTCCACGTTTTTTTAACTGCTTTCCTCCTCCAATAACTTGGCATAATGGGTTTGTTACGGAGCAAGATTGCACGCATGTATGCTTACTCTGCAAGCATATACTATCAATGAGCCTGTGCGTCGGCGTGACTGTACTCTTGCAACTATTTGCAGCAAATAGAGTGTTTCACGTATGAGGTGGTTATGAGACCTGTGAGAGTTTCTTGTCAAAAAAACTGCATATGGTTCTCAGTTCCATTAATGAACAGATTTGTATTAGCGTACAAGCGCTTTTGATATCCTTCTTTACAGAGAGAAATTTTACAAGGACCGATAGTAAAGACACCATAAATGGACTGTATGGCTATGAACAATTGCATTACTAGAGCTTTTTATCCAATTGAATGGAAAAAATAAGATCACCGAAGATCAATAACATCAAACTTTAAGTTGGGATTCATATAGACATCTGTACAGGTCTTGTAAATAGGTCCACCGTCTGGAGGCTGATTATGCGGATGAAATCCACGTTGCTGGCAGTTTCTTATAACTGACATGCCGCCAGGGGTTGTCAACCGAAAAATGCCATGGGTTCTGCATTTACAAATATTTGAGAATGTTCAAGCTTGAAATATATAGGAACAAGTCAATATTTTATGGGAACAATAGTCACCTTGTAGCATCTCTTGGTGCCATGACAATGGCAACAGATTCTGGCAACATAATCTGAAGAAAGAATAAGCATGCATAAGAACAATCAATAGAAGGATCAGGATATAAAAATATTCCTTAGCTTTTATGTTGCAAAGAACACAATTCCTGTAAGATCATTAAAAAAAAAAAAAAAAAAACCAAACACATTATAACAGATCCCCTGTCAAAAGCAGGACAAGAAACGGAGAGGAGAGAATGTATAGAATATTCTTGTTTGATTCTTCCTCAAAGGAAGGAAATCTGTAAAGGAAACAAAAATGAAAAGGGATATCAAATGGTGGTTGCATTTTTTGATGTGACAAAAGTAGCAGAAAATGGATGGAAAAAATCACTAATATTAAAATATTTCTTAGAACCCAACTTGATACATTAGGGAATCTCTTGCTCCAACTCATTTGGCCAAACAATTTAACCTTCAAAACACTAACAAAAACCAGGCCTTATGTGATACAAGTCTACCGTATATCTGACTCCCCTTCCACTCCTAAATCACTTCAAATAAATAACGATCATAAACATGAGGCAATAACACTTCCTCTGCAAGAAGGATAAGTTTTATGATAACAGGGATTACCTGATATGAATAATGGGTGTGAACATCAATTGACGACATGAAACAAGACTGAGTAGGATGTGTCTGCAATTTGTAACATGAGGAGAAACCAGTCAGAAGAAAAGCATAGAGTAACCAAGAAAATAGAAACTAAAATTTTCTAATGCTAAAATATTACACAGAACTGGGATCAATTAGACACAAAGTTATCAATTACACGAAAACGACACCTAGGGACATATATCCTGGTGCACATGGAAGGGAGGCTACATAAGAGAAGGTAGAAGATAACAGTAACCAATTCGCCATGTCCAACAACCAAAACCCACAAAGAGGAAAAAAAAAAAGGATACTAAAACAAAAGCTACTAAACATGAGTAGATATGTGTAAAACTATTTTTAGTTTAACACAAAGCTACTAAACATGAGTAGATATGTGATAAACTATTTTTAGTGATTTTGGCCCCATGATGAATATAAATGTATGCAAGGAAGATCTAAGTAGTGACATCAAAAACAATTGCATTGTAATAAGAAGCCGGCATCTATATGGTATTTGTTTAACAAACCAGAAAACAGCTAAAATGAGGTACTTACATGTATCCACCCAAGGGGGAATAGAGATCGCTTATCCTGTGCTTCAAATATTTCCTCTTCATTTGTGGTCTGACACTGGCCAGAAGGTTCGCATTTAGACAAAAATAATAGAAATTCAGTTAGCAAAGAAATATGAAAAAGAAAAACCTATGCTTCAGGAGTTGTAAAGCAGCCATACCGAATCTGATGTGGACTCCTGCTTTGGGATGATAAGAGCTGTAACGTAGAACTTTCTGTTTTTCTATAAAAGAAAATAAAATAAAATAAAAAGTGGTAATAAATTAGACCGCCAATATTGTACATTGCAAAGATTAAGATGTGTAAGCTTTGGTCATCAGCACTCACAAGTGAACCAGCTAGTACACCACAAGTTTCTAAATTCCTATCAGTGTTCGACTTTGCCAGCTTCATAAAATTCTCCATCATTGTCGTCGACTGCAGAGAAAACCTATGGTTAGAGTTGAATTCCACAAGCAACGAAAGCCCATTCTATCCTTTTGTTTTGTCACACTCCAGTATTCTGACTACTTAAGAGGACAATGTGTTCATAACCTTGGAATATTTACAAGCCCACATAACCTTCCCAAAGCACAATTCTGCTTATCACATTAATCTGGAATTGATTTGTGGATCATAAATAGTAAGGTTGAAAAACCATAATGACAATAAATCATGGACCCAAAATAGAAAAAAGAAAGTGGGGGAGACAGAGAAAAGATACAGGACGAAATGGTGAGTTTAGCACTAATGAATTGCATTCTAGATTTCTTACTAAACTGCAGTAAAATATGGGAGACAAGATTTTTGAGCTTACAATGTGCAGTTGCAGGGGAGACTCAGAACGAACGTCATCAGGTGAGGAAATGTCAATCTTGTTTTCTGCTTCCTTAACTTGGGGAGACATTGCAGGTATCAAATCTTGTACTTCTGCAAGCACAGCTGGAGGAGAAGGCTGTCTAATCAGATCTGTCTGAACAGGAGTTTCTGTTGTTTCAAAGGAAATCATTGCACCAGGTTCTTCAGCAGGACGCATCTGACCATTTTCATTCCTGGTAGGAACTGACTGCAAACTAGATCTTTCGGGTTCTGAGCTACTACCATCTGATTTCACAGTAAGTCCATTTTCTTTAAACTGAAGCAGGTTCTGAAGTTCGGAATTGCTGGAGTCCTTTTTCTCTGTAAATACATTTTCCGCAGACTGCTGCAGGCTGTTTGCACATGCAGAGCCACCCAGCAACAAGACCATAAAAATTCAAAAAAAAAAAAAAAAAAGACAACATTATGAACAGAAGTGTCTTCCAGAAACCTAAATGACACTAATCAAGCATCTCTAGGATCAAAATGCTTTCAGAAAATATATTTTAACAAATCTGCCTTTGATTCAATTAAAAGCCTTGGAATCCAAAACAGTTCTTAAAAAAAAATAAAAAATAACCTAGAGATTTCGACTGGAGTGAGGTCTATGAGGTTAGGATACTGGACCTGCATAAGTGAAATAAATCAAAACAAGTTTTTGCATGAATAAACAAATTGACGATATGGATAACACCATACTCCTTTATCACTCCTAGGCGGTTGCCATTTCCCCTGAAGTCCACTTGGACCCAATATAGAATGTCTGGAGAGAGTCTCCTCCTTTGGTCGTGGAATGTTTAAAGACCTGCAAGAAACAAGGAAACATGTTTAAAAAAACCAGGATAATGGAGAATATCATATATGAATCAGGATACTCATATCATAATTGTCAAAAGCACTGAAGTCAGTAGATTCTTTCCACTCAGTAAATAGAAGTAATAGAACTCTCTTGGAATTATATGCTCATTTCATGCCATTCTTTTAAACTAGGTCTCTATTGTCACCCTGATCCACGAAACACCTAATTAGGCATTCCTGAAAGGCTGAGCTTGGGTAGGCCAACCAACCTGCCAACACTGCAAACTTTGACTAGAGTTTTCAAACTGAAAATTGGACAGTTGGAAGAGATCTATGCTATAAAGTGGCTCTCAGCTGTGCATCAGAAATTACTCTAGAACTCCAGAATAGAGTAAGATGCATCATAAATTATCATATCGCCAAGGATAAATTCAAAGTAATCAAAATTTACATACATATATGAATATGACTACCAACATAAGAATATATGTATATACATATAGATAATGTGTGTCCTCATTGTTGGTACATCCTTTTCAATTTAAAATCCCAACCATCCAGAAACATTAATAGGCATGAAGAGCTCTCCCAATTGATATCAGAATATAGCAGTTAAGTTGGTTTCAAAGTAACTTATCCTTGTTAATTTTTTCTTTCAGCACTTTTAATTTTGGCAGCTAATAAGGAATTCAATTTATTTGTGAATAAGTTCTCATGTATGATATATCGCAGATAAATACCTAGAATCAAATGGTCTGAGCAAAACAATAAATTTAGTAAACAAAGAAACAAATTTGATATTAGCAGATAACAATTTTTCTTTTAGTTCAAAAAAAAAAATACTAACTCATGCATTTCAGTAAGCAGACTTTGGCAACTTAATTCTAAAGCATCAAAATCATGGAATTCAAATCATCAATTCTTAAAGTTTCAGACAAAGTAGGCACTTAATGCAGATGATTTATAATACTCTCTGGAGTTTATTTGTTTGACACACCATTTAATAAATCACTACAGGTTCCTGTGATAATAAATTGACAGTAAGGAATCACAATTGGCACATGCACCATGTAGTATCTCACAGAAACAGATAAAAATGTAGGAAAGAAAAACAAAGGGAGAGGCAACATCAAATGCAATAACTATAACTTAAGAGCATCCCTAAACCATTCGCAGTGACATCAAGCGTCTATACGCAGCGAAGATCCAGTAGGTTAACTATAGCTAAAGAAATACCCTTACCCTTCAGCTCATTCAGATAAAAAGTTAAAAATAAGTTTCATATAATTCTAAAAGAAACCAAGAAAAAGAAAAATACAAAGCAAGCACCAAAAATATGCTCTACCCCTAGAGACAGGCAAAAGAACATAAAAATTTTGTCAAAGCAGAAATTATTTGAAGATGGTAATAGCATAATCTAAGTTGGGTGAAAATTTTTTTGTTTTGAGGTACAATCACATCAATGTAACAAAACATTTACATTCTCCGGAACTGGTCTTCCACTGGCCGAGCATATGAAAATTGCTGAGTTCTTGAACCCTGAGATACAAATTCCCGAGCAGCTGGCCTCACTACCTGCCAAAGGGAAAATACTGTGAGAATTGGAAATTTTTACCTCCATTAATGAGGAAAAAAGAAAAGAAGCAGCACAATACAAGATAATTTCTCCCTATGTAGATAATTGAAACTTGAAACCAGTAACCAGAAATGACCCACTAATGTGAAGCTCTACTGTACCTTTGCCAAGTCATAACTAGTTTTCCTTTTGACAGGAGGCCACTCTAATGAATTGTTTTGGTCAACAAAACCCCATCCATTTGCTTGATCTGTATGTTTTCTGTTTAACTCATTGATCTTCTGCTGCACTGCTGGCTTCAGCTCCTCCAACTCTTTCAGAGCACTCACCAATTTCTACAACAATCAATTAAAATCAAACAGAACCCCAAACCTTGAACAAGAAAAGGGTGATAATAGGGAGAGAGAAAGGACAATATTACCGTTCTTAAAAAATCTTTTTTGCTTTGTTGTGATGCCCTATAATCTCGATGCCATGGTATTGTTTCTGATACCAAACTAAGGCAAAAGAAGTAAAGTAATGAAAGTAAAATGTTATTTGTTACATCATTTTTTTCCAATGGAAACAAACCAAGCAAATACCATTTTTAAACAAAAATAAAATTTCTCATCCCCTTCAAATTTTACATCAACATCCGCATCCATTATTCTCACCTTGAAAACCTTAAAAGCATAATGTATAGGTCTACTATATTCTTCTCTTCCCGAAAAATGTCAGCCTGCAATGTAAAAAAAAATTCGATTAGAAATCAAAACAAAGGATTTAGAACATAAAAACACACAGCAAAGAGGCACAAATGTCAATAGAATATCATTTTTCATAGACAATTAAAAAAGAGGCAAATCAAAAAGCAAACAATCCAAAATGTCATTACTCAACAGTTAATTTCACAACACTTCAAACAAATCTTTAAAGCTGCTGCCTCAATAAATATAATGTCAACCTCAATAAACGAGTGACTAATTCAATAAACACATCATTCATCACTTACCATTTCCACATTATACTTTCAGCTAACTAAAAACCTAAAATTAACAACCTCCACAAACATACCAAACAAATGTAACAAAACCATCAAGCAAAACAACCACTTCAAGACTACTTACACTACTTATCAACAGCACAATCAAATATCCCTACTAGAAATGCACAAATTTAACCTAAAAACTAAAAACTCGTAAAAATAAACAAGCAAAAGATGATAAAGTAACAAGAATTGGACCTGTTTGAGAATATTATCAGCGATCCGGAAATAGAATCGGAGAGAAATCCGATTATCAACATCAATTTTTGGAGTACTGCTAGCGATATTGATTCTACCGGGAGCAGAAGACGACCTCATTCTCTCTTTCTTTCTTTCTTTCTTTCTTTTTTTCTTCTTCTTGAAAAATTTGCTTGCTCTTTCTATCAAATTTTCCCGTTATCTAAACAGAAACCAGCGGCGACAGTTCGGATCGGTGAGTTCTGTTTCAGTGGCTGGAGCTCGTAGAAAGGTCGTCAATGGCTGCTAAACGAGTACAGAAGGAAGGAACACGATAAAAACAAGAAGGTCATTTTGGACAGGTACAAGGGTAAATTTGGAATTATGCTTTTTTTTTCTGTGTTTGGTGTTATGATTATTGTTTTTTATTGTTGTCTTAAATTTAATTATTATTTAGTAAAATAACATAAAGTTATTATTTTTTAGTTTTATTCTTTCGTAAATCCGTCTTATTCAAATATTTTTTTTGAGAATTTAATAATCTAAAACACATACAACACAGTGATATCATATGTTATCTAATAAAATTATGGTAAATTTTTAAATAATTGAAACTTTTATATAAAATTATATTTTCAGGTATTATATTAAAAATTATTTTCTATATTAAATTACATTGTTCCTTCATCATTAATACACATGAACATATGTTTTCACAATTAAAAAAATTATTAATTTGTGTAAATTAATTGGTTACTACATTAGGAAGAGCATCTCCAACTCACTTTTTATTTGACATAAACTCTTTTATTTTAAAGAGTGATTATAAAAAATAGCACTACAATCCACTCTTTAAAGCTAAATTATAGATTAGAGAGTGAATTTGACTCTATACATGTAGAGAGCCAAAATTCACTCTCTATATAAAATGTTAATTAATAAATGTCTATTTTCCATATACATCCTTATTTTTCATTGGCTTCTTTTGTTATCCACAATTTTTTTCTCTTTCTTCCCACAATATTCAAAAATTAATATTAAATGCTTCTAGGATAAAACAAAATGAAGAGTAAAATATAAATAGTACATTACATTTAAATAAAATTGTTTACTCTTTATATTGAAAGATATCTTAAGATGCTCTTTATTTTAAAGAACACCATTGGAGATCCTCTAAGACTGAGATCTTGCGTTCTATTCCTAAATAGAATATATTTGTGTTTTGTTTAGTGATTTACTAAATGGATATGTGGTTTATTTGGTACTGATTTCATATCTTGTAATTGAGATGAAATTTGTATACTAATGGATGACTTAAAAAAATTATTAATTTACTAAATTAATTTCAGTTTTAGTAATAATCTATTTACTGTAAATATTAAGTATTGAAAAAATGTTTAATAATTATTAAAATTAATTTTGGTAATAAATTTAGTAACAAATTGTTGTAAATTTAAAATTAACTTAATATTTTAAATTTATTATTATAATGAAAAATAATAAAATTAAAAAATATAAAAATTTTAGAATTCTTTCAGTAATTAAGCTTAAAAAATTATAACATTTCTTTAATAAAAGTATTTAAGCCGCAAAGATTAACATGTTAAATTAAAAGTTATAGCCAAAATTTTAAATATTTTTAAATGATAAATGATTTTATATATATAAATAAAGATGTTCTTTTTTTTTGGTCAAGATATAAATAAAGATGTTCATGATAAATGATTTTATATAATATAAATAAAGATGTTCATTTTTTTAATTGGATTGAAATTTAACATTACGTTTATTTGACTTTTTAAATAAGATATCAGTTTTAAAAAGATATCTTATTTTCAAAAAAAATAAGATATCAGTTTGACGTTTTAACAATTTTATGTCTTTTTCATAGCAAAACCATTGTAAAGTCCCTAAACTTTTTAATTTTTTAGCTTAAGTCCTTTAAATTTCATTTTATATGTTTAAACTTTCATACTTCACGAGTTAAAAAATTTAAATTTTTCTATAACAGAAGATACAAAATATGTATAATAATATTTTATGTTAATGGTGTTAAGTTTATTATTAACAAAATTCAAACTAGAGTTTTGGTTTGTTTTATTAAAAATTAAAGAATAAAATAATATAATATAATTAACAAAATAATACAAAAATATAATATAATCAACAAAATAATAAAACAAATCTAGGGTTTATAATTCATCATCCAACCATTTGCATCTTTGTCTTCCTTCTTTTGAGTGGCTATAATTTTAAATAATAATTTGTTATATATATATATATATATATACCAAATTATTATTTAATATTAAAAATAAAATAATTGAACAAAAACTACCAAAATTTAACAAAAAAAATTAGGCATTTATAAATGATAGAATTTTTTTTTTTTTGTTTTTAATTTAGCACATGAGAGTTTTTAAAAAAAAATCATAAATTATTTGTGCTATTTAGAGGATACTTTTTCCTCTCATTAAACTAGAAGCAATTTGATCACATAATACATCCATTTGAACTGTACTAAATTCCTCATCACTCTCATGCATTGTAGAAAACATATCAAGAGGCACAAATTTAGGATTTTGATCAAATTGTAGAAATGCTGGATCATTCAATGATGTTCTTCGAATATAGTTGTGCAAAGCCATTGTTGCAACCACAATATCCCGCTGTGTGTTAAATGAATATGACGGCATCAAGCGCAATATTTTCCATCTAGCTTTCCAGACACTAAATGTTCTCTCAATGCAACATCTAAGTGATGAATGCCAACAATTAAAAGTTTCTTTAGGCCCTCTTGGCTAACCACCACGTTGAAATTCAAGTAAATGGTATCTAGTTTTTTTGTAAGGTATAAGATATCCTTCAATTTGCGGATATCCAGCATCAACCAAATAATATTTTCCTGCATTTTTTTAATAATAATGACACATTAAAATTTAAATATAATATTAAAAAATAAAAAAATTACAAGGAAAATAATTTTCTGAATATATTAATACCTGGCGGTGGTTTAGGAAAATTTAATTCCTTTTTATTAATTGCATACTGAAAAAGTCGTCCATCATGAGCGGTTCCTTCCCATCCAACCATTACAAATGTGAATTGCATATCGAAACTACATGCAGCCATTATATTTTGTGTATAGAATATTTATTGTAAAGCTCTTGTCCTATGCCTTTATCCCGCAAATTTGCAAAATTTTCATTTTCCTGTAGTGTAAACATATGAATCAATTTAAAAATTACATGTAAGTGAAACTATTAATTTTTTATACACATAAATATTAATCAGTACAATTAACTTACTTCAATTTTTGCATCCCACCACTCACATGGAGCATCAATTGTGCCTTTACTAGGATCCCAACCTAATTCAGTTTCTTTTCCTATCAATGCTTTCCATAGCTTCCATTGCTCCTTCATCCAATCCCATTTGTGTTTCAATTGTTAGGAGTCGATTATGTGACTTAAACATCAAATGCTAAGTGAGGTAAATTTCAAAAATTTACCATGCATAACCCTTGATCTCATCAAGTATTCCAATCCTTAGGATCCAATTTGCATTTCAACGCATAGCTAATATACATGGCATCACAAAAAAAGCAATCAATAACTTAGGAATTCTGAGTTTCGAGAAAACTTACAACTTCCTAAGTGTTTGGTGAAGACCACATGCATTCTACTACAATGGTTTGTCCTCCTTGATTCAACTCTTGAATCATCTCTTCAAGTCTCCCAAGTGTGAGACCTCTAACTTGAAACACCAAGCTTCACCATATCTCTATTCTTACCTTGATCAAGTGAAGTAGCAAGTCCCTCTCAATTGACCTCTCAAGCTAATACTACTCACTTGATTCATGCAAGAGCTCTCTAGGTTTCTTTTTTATATCTCATTTGTTTCTTTTAGCCTTCCTTATCTTTCTCTACACCAACCACTAATTAATATCTAAAACCCTTTTTAGATATACTTGGAATTAAAAGTAGAGAAAGTTGACCTTACCCTACATGCCACTTGTCATAATTAATTAACAAAATAATAAGTCACTAGAGTCCAAGAAAGGAGGATGCAGAGATATCAACTCTTGACTTTCTCTACATCACCTAGGACTTACACTTGTCAATTAAAATCCATATATTTATTTGATTTAATAAAATCAAATAATATCTCTTAATGGATTTGGGCTTCACTATTGGGCCAACTCTTGACCCAAAACTCATTCTATAAACAAATGGACTTATAAGGTAAATGGGCTTTGTCAATTACTTGGTCTAATCTTTAGTCCAAAACTCTTTTGGGCTTAGGTCCCTAACACTTGGGTCATTAATCCAAGTAAATAAGAAACAACATATATCCATTATTAATTTAATATCTCATATTAATCAAGCACAAATTAATAATAAAACCTTTCATTGAAATTAGATTTCATGATATGCTAGAATCATTGCTTTAAACATAAATCCAATTTCATTAATCTTAATTAATTGATTAAACTCTTTAATCAATAATTAGATTAATATAGATAGAGATTTGGTAAAACCTTTTAGGTATGACTTACTAAGTTCATGTATAATTGGCAATGAGAAGATAATATCAACACTTGATATTATTTGAAACTCTTTCAAGTCTAAATGTGAAAATCCCAATTATGCACATTTAGTTCTCATAAGTTGTGAGTCACCCCTAGCATCGATATCACAACTACCTAATTAGAAATGAATGAATTTATTGATTCACACGAACCCTTTGGTCATAATTATGTGCACTAAAATTCCTTCATTAGAAGATCCTGATATAGCCTAGAGTCAAGGTTTAGTCAAACTCTAATAGCTATATCATATGACCTCATCTTAAGTTACAATTCTTAATAAAACATAATAAATACTAGAAACACCTTTTTAGCACTAAAAATCTTTCAGACTATGTCATGTTTGTCCTGGCCAGGAACGTATTCATTAAGAATTAACTTAGATAGCATAGGATCTTAACTCGGTTCACTCTAGGCAATGAATCTCATCTTGGTCGAACACTTATCCCTATATTTAATCGACTAGAGCCACCACACATTATATACCTATGTGTGAATAACACAAGTATGTAAGCGGTAACAAACCCTAACCACTTAAATGTGAATGACCATGTCACCTCAGGTCAAAGGATTATATGTACCATTATGACCTAGATTATGATTGTTGACTATAAGTGAATATCCATGCAATCATAAATCTAACGACATGTTCAATCCACTCATCACATGAGTATCCACATATCTATTCTGATATCTCATACCAAGTAGCATGAGACTTACTACCTCCCACTACTAGTATCACATACTAATCAAGGAAAACAGACAGAGGTGATAGTCAAATTAGTATCACCCAAATATTAATTTATCGACTACGAACATTTTATAGCATATGTACTAAATAAATTTGTAACTCATATTATCAACACTTGATAATAAATTTATTTAACATTATGCTAATGGATAAATATTCAATTAATTAAACACTTTAAATAATAGAATATTATTTTATTGCCATTAGGATAATTTACAATGTCAAAATATATGATTGGCCTCTATGGCATACCACCTATGCTAACAATCTCCCACTTGCATTATAGCCAATTACTACAGTATCTTAGACCCATATTCTCAAGATGTCGATCTAGTTGTAGTTGCATTAGCGCTTTTGTAAGTGGATCAGCGACATTTTCAGCTGAAGCTACTTTTTTCACGATGATATTGCCTTTTCCAATAAGTTCCCTGATAATATGAAAACGCCTTTCTATGTGTTTGGATTTCTTGTGAGACCTCGGTTCCTTTGCTAAAGTAATGGCTCAATTGTTGTCGTAATAGAGAGGAATTGAGGACTCAATGGAAGGAACAATTCCCAGTTCGATAATGAACTTCTTAGTCCAAACAGCCTCTTTAGTAGCATCTGATGCAACTATATACCCGACTTCTATAGTGGAATCAGCAGTGACTCCTTGCTTGGAACTCTTCCAGCTCACTAGTCCTCCATTACAAATAAATACAAACCCAGAGATAGGCTTTCTATCATCCACATCTAATTGAAAATCAGAATCTATGAAACCATCTATTTATAGATCACCTCCTCCATAAGTTAAGACTAAATCTTTAGTTCTTCTCAAGTACTTAAAGATTGCCTTAACAGCTATCTAGTGTTCCATACCTGGATTGGATTGAAACTTGCTAGTCACACTAATACCATAGGCAATATCAGGCCTTGTACCCAACATAGCGTAAATCAAGCTTCCTATAGCTGAAGCATAAGGAACTTTGGCCATTTTCTCCATCTCCTCGGGTGTTTTAGGTGACATACCCTTGGATGGATGGATACCATGCCTAAATGGTAACAATCCTCTCTTGGAATCAAGTATGTTGAACCTCTTCAACACCTTTTCCAAGACTTTGGGACAAACCTATCATTCTCTTCGACCTATCTCTATAGAAATGAATCTCGAGAATATAAGTTGCTTCCCCTAAGTCTTTCATCGAGAAAGTTTTAGATAGTCATAGTTTCATAGAGGTCATCATATTGACATAATTTCCAATTAATAGAATGTCATCGACATACAAGACTAGGACAGTGAGTTGGCTCCCACTAACCTTCTTGTAAACATATGGCTCATCATCGTTCTTGATGAATCTATAAAAATGGATAGCTTCATCAAAACGATGATTCTAATTCCTTAAATCTTGTTTTAGACCATAAATAGATTTATCAGGCTTGCACACTTTTGAGCTATCCTCAGATTCAAAACCCTTGGGTTGCTTTATGAAAATGTCTTCCTCAATATAACCATTAAGGAAGGCGGTTTTGACATCCATTTATGAAACCTCATAATCATAGTGTGCAGCTAGAGCTAGAAGAATCTGAATGGATTTAAGCTTGGCTACTGGTAAGAAAGTCTCCTCTTAGTAGACCCCTTGCCTTTAGCGAACCTCTTTCGTTATAAGCCTAGCTTTATAGGTCGCTACCTTCCCGTGTAGACCAATCTTTCACTTGAAGATCCATTTGTTCCCAATAGGTACGTTACCTTTAGGAGGATGAACAAGTATTTAGACTTGGTCTGTACAAATGGAATCCATATCAATTCTCATAGCTTCAAGCCATCTTGAAGAATCTTTATCATATAAAGTTTCTTCATATGTAGTAGGATCATCAACATGAATGCTTTCTTCATGAACATGCAACTCTTGCATATTATGAAGAAAACTATATCTCTCCTAAGAATGAGATACCCTACTAGTCCTTCTTGGAGTCGGTATAACAACATTCTCAATTGGAATAGGCTCTTCGTGTTAATCAATATCCATTTGATCAATTTGTTGGGCTTCTTTAAATGACTCCTCATATAACATTATCTTCCTTCCTTTGCCACTTCCATAAGAAACTCTTTCTCAAGGAAAATAGCATCTCTGCTTATAATAACAACTTGTTCAGTAAGAAGATAAAAGTAATACCCTAAACCATCTTTAGGATATCCAACAAACCTTTCTTTAATCGATTTTACATCCAATTTGTCT
>CATIWK010161659.1:0-13779 GCA_949634005.1 Mallotus japonicus
AACTAATAATACGATACCGTTTTTTAAAAATTTAAAAGAATGTGCTAAAATTGTTAAAAGTATAAAAGTTCAGGATTTTTTAAGTAATTAGGCCATGATGAGTCATCAAATTTTTTTTGGTTTTTAAATATTTAATTCCACCTCAGACAGTTCTGGTGCCACATCAGCTAAAAAAGCCATCGGAAAGTGTTTTGTTAAAAAATAATAGTACGATACCGTTTTTTAAAAATTTGAAAGAATGTGCTAAAATTATTAAAAGTGTAAAAGTTCAGAATTTTTTAGGTAATTAGGCCTTAAAATAAACATGAAACCTGCAAGTAGCATGGTGGTCTTGGCACACGCCTTCATGCCTTCCCACCTTGGTTCGATACCCAGCTTTGTAGTTTTAATGGGTTTTCTTTTCCAAAAAATGCAAAAAAACCACTGTAGGTTGTGGGTTTGGATATATTGAATGTAACTCCCTTACCATCTCAACTAAAGAATGTTTAGGTTACATTTAAGTTAAAAAATATATATAATAATAGTAAAGTTCGGGTTTCGGAACCCACCCGAAACTTGTGAATTCCTAAAAGTAGAAACTGAACCGATGCGGGTCGGTTCAGTTTCAGTACGGGTATGCGGGTCGGACGGATTTTGCCTAACCCTACATGAAATAGATGACATAAGTCCAAAAAGTGAATTTTTGTTCAAGATATTTACAAAATACCATATCAATTCATCCTATTTCTTCACATTTGATATTTGACATGGTTGGGAAGGATGAACTTGTTAGAATCTGAAATTGACATTTGGAGCAGAAATAAGCCTGTTGTGCAGAATGCAATCTCAGCTCTTGGAGAGAATTGAAGAAACTTTTGAACTCAGTTTAGATAATTGAATATTTGAATGCAATTTTGTCTGTATTTCAGCTCTAGCCTCAAGAAAAATTTGGATTCCTTAAATCAAGGAACATGTTATTGTAAAGTTGCATTCAAATCCTGGATATTGTACCTCTTGTTTCTCTCATGAACTGAAATTTCTCTTTTTTCTTGTTCTATTTTAAGAGTTACTGCTTGATATCAACTTGTTCAAGAATTCTTTTGATTTGAGAACTCTTTGTTACTTTTAACAGAACTGAAACGCTTATATATATGTATTATATATATATATTGTCAAGCAAGTTTTTTCCTAAATCAAATACTTGCATTTGAATGCAAGGTATGCAAGACTAGTGATTTTGTTTTTCTAGGTCATACATCTTGAGACCACTATCTTTGCGCAAATACAGTAATGGCGAACAAACAATACTACCATCTAATGTTTCCACGTTGCACTAAACAATTACAAAAATGCAATTTTACTTATGAAAAATTTACCATCTGCATATGCAAGTTCAATCCGTCTAGCAACTGGTACACACATTCCTTATTATCCTGTGCATTATAACCAGAAAAGAACCGATGGATGGAGCCAGATAACTCAACACAACTCTCTCCGCCCTTCTTCTTCAAACCACCATCTCTCATTACCCTTCTTAATTTTGCCGCTTTTTCCCACATCCCAGCATCAGCATACATGTTTGCAACCATCACAAAATTCCCACTTCTCCTTGGCTCTAGTTCAAGCAACCTCTTTCTCACATTATCTGCTACCCCAGTACTGTCCTTAACATCATGAATACTGCATGCACTGAGCAACGTCCTCCATACAACAGGGTCAGGTTGGAAAGGCATGTCCGTTATAAATTTATAAGCCTCTTTGAGACGGCCAGCACGACCTAAGATATCAACCATCGCGCCATAATGTACCATCATTGGTTTGATTCCATATGTATGTTCCATTTCATGGAAGTACCGAAATCCATCGCTTACCAATCCAGCATGGCTACAGGCACAAAGAACACCAAGAAATGTTACGTAGTTTGGGTGAATGGAAGAGCTCTTCATCATCTCAAGAAAAAGTTGAATGCCCTCTTTGGCAAATCCATGTTGAGCTAGCCCCAAAATCATTGCACTCCATGTCCACACATTTTTCTCTTTCATTCTATCGAAAACAAACTTGGCATAATCAACAGCTCCACTTTTTGCATACATATCAACAAGGGCGGTACCCAATTGATAATTCAATACCAATCCTCTCTCAATCACTTGACAATGAATCCATCTACCTAAACTCAAGTTTCCCACTTCAGAGCAAACTGCAAGCATAAGCACCATCGTGGTCTCATCAGGCTCAAACCCAAAATCCCTCATTTTCACAAAATACCGAATTGCCTCTCCCAGCTTTAAACTCTCAACACAGCTAGTAATGACTGCATTCCATGAAACGACCGTCCTTTCAGACATTTCATCAAACACCTTACACGCGTCTAAAATCTTCTTGCACGACCCGTAAAAATTTACCAAATTGTTATTTACATATACATCAAAATCCAAACCATACTTAACAACTTCAACATGAATTTGTTTCCCTTCTTTAATAGCAGAACATGCAGCGCAGGCTTTGAGAAGAAAAGGGAAGGTAAGGTTATTGGGTCTAATCCCTTCGTTTCGCATCGTGCGAAATACAAAGATGGCATCTTTTGGGGTATTACTCGAAGCATAGCCTCTAATAATCATGTTCCAACACAAAGGCGGAAGTGGGTTAACAGAGTAATCAAGAAGTGACTGAGCATAGCTCAAGTTCTGCGAAGGAGATAAAGAAGAGACTTTGGTGAGTTGGGTAATGAGAAAGGTGTCTTCTTGAAGACCACAGACTTGTATTTGGGCATGGATTTGATAAAGATGTTTGATTGAGGAACAAAGTCTGAGGAGAGACAGGCATTGGTGTTTTATGGAGAGGAAATTTGAACTGCCGTTGATGGGTTTTGGAGGGAAAATGTAAGTGGTAGTTGGGATGGGAAGCCGAACCATGCAATGGGCTTGTGGAGGGCAAATTGTGAATAGATGACGGATACGCCTATAGCTCACTTTATAAAACTATCAGAAGTAGCTGATTTATATAAGTTCGAATTAGGTCTTTGTCAAGCAGGAAAGGTTGAGCAATATCTGGAGGAAAGGAAGCCTGCTAAAGGAAGCAATATCTTTTGGGGTATTAAAGGAAGACAAGCCCACTTGCAATGAGGAATTTCCTAGCCCACAAGCAAAGAGAGCCCGCCCTGAAGCTCAAATTACTACTGCTCCTCTGCCGAAAGAAGCTTTGCTTGGGAGGAATGAAGACAAGAAGATTGAAAACAAAAAGCGTAAAGGCTCTATCAGAAATGAAAGTGGAGGTCCTAAAGTGAAACCAAGGGAGTTCAAATTAAAAAATGTGGCTCTAGCTTCTCCAGCAAAGGCTGAAAGTGAAGAAACAAATGCTGATATCAGGAAGGAGCTGAAAGAGATACATCCTTACAAAGCTCAATGGAGGAAGAGAACATTTCTGACAGTCTAGTCTCTGAGTTGGAGATAGAGCCTCTTAGATTAACTGTTGTAGGTGTTGGATCTTTTTGTTTTTTGCTTTGATCTTGCTGAGCTCTCTTTGTGCTATGGACCGTGATAGCTGTCGCGGGTAGCGACAGCTACCCTCATAAAGAAAAAAAAAAAATTCATTCCATTTTTGCCCCCGATACAGGGGGTCATCAATTGGAAGAGGTGATTTTGGGAATTTCAACCCCCGTAATTCATTGTTTTTGTCGCTAATAGCGACATGAATTTTTATCCTTGTGCCATTTGTTAGATAGCTTTTGCTTTTCTTTTGGTCTCTTTGTTAGTCATGTCTGTTACTCCTATAGTATATGGAGTAGGAGTAAGGATGTCATGGCCATGGCTAAGGTAGTTTGGTAGGCAAGGATGCCATGGTCTCTCTATAAGCTCTGCTTTGTTTTCTTCTTTAATATTATCTTGGTTGTTAAAAAAAAGGGTAAATTATATTTTTTCCCCTGAATTTTGGCCTATTATACTATTTATATTTGAAAAAATATTTATTCATCTTTGTATTTTATTCCGTTAACACTTATTGGTTCTTTTGTCAGGGATGAAGTAGTACAAAGATAAATAAATATTTTTTCAAATGTCAGGGATGAAGTAGTGTAATGTGACAAAACACAGGCACAGGGCCAATGAGACTATAGCAAATGGTCTAATAGAGACCCTTAGACTTAAAGGTCCTAGATTCAAATTATAGTTTTGTAAAATTAAGGACTAAATATCCTTATCTACTCACCCCAAGTACTAGTAGTAATAATAATAATAATAATAGTAATAATAATAATAACAATGATAATGATAATGATAATGATAATGATAATGATAATGATAGATAGATAGAAATGTTCTACTAAGTGGCCTCCGAGGCTACCAAAGCTCACAAAAAAAAAAAGAAAATTATGTCTTTGATGATTTCTTTGATTAACCATCCCAAGGTTCAAAAAACATATATATATCTAAACTATACCATGTCGAATTCATATCATAAATCAATGAGATTGAACTGATGGATTTATTGTCTTGATTAGAATTTGTGCTCCACATTGGCTTGCCACAGTTTCTTATTTGATCATTTACAAAGTTAAGAAGTTTCTACCTTGCTTTACTAGGATAATTCTATGTTACAGTATTATTATATAAAAAAAAAAATTAAAAACTATTGACCGCCTGTACATGTTTATGGTCATCTAGGCATTGATAAGTTCACGTACAGGAGTTCTTTTTACATTATCCACAGGAATATCAGTAAATTCTGACAGGATTGCCCTGAACTCATCTCCTGTCAAGGTTTCCCTCTCAAGTAGCACCTCCACTAGTTTATCAATTGCCTCCCTGTTATTCCTGACATGTTCCTTTGCAATTTCGTATGCTCTTTCAATAATGCCTCGGACTGACGCATCAATATCCTCTGCAAGTTTTTCTGACAATGAATTTCTAGCCAGCATCCTTAACACAACATCGCTGCTTTGTGCTGCAGGTTCGGTCAATGCCCATGGTCCAATTTCGGACATGCCAAACGTAATTACCATCTGCAAGAAAAGGGTATGTTAAGATATTGAACGTGTTTTGATAATATGTAATTTGATAACTAGATAATTGTTGTAAAATTATATATACCTGTCTAGCAATTTGAGTAATCTGTTGCAGGTCTCCTCCTGCACCAGTAGTGATTTCTGATTCTCCGAAAATGATTTCCTCTGCCGCTCTACCTCCAAGTCCTCCAACTATTCTAGCAAATAGTTGCTGCTTGGAGATGAGAGTAGGATCTTCTCCAGGTAGGAACCATGTTAGTCCGCGAGATTGGCCCCGTGGAATCAGAGTTACTTTCTGAACTGGATCATGTCCTGGAGTCAATGTCCTGTGAACGATGTTTATTTTTCAGATTGAATGATTTCTGAAGAGAAAAAATCAAGCATGTTTAAGGTTTAACATAACGGGAAAAAAAAAAGTGTTTCATGAACTTACGCACAAACTGCATGCCCGACTTCGTGATAAGCCACCAGGATTTTGCATTTTCCATCTGTCATCTTGGTTCCTTCCATGCCTGCTACAATTCTATCAATTGAATCATCAATTTCATTCAAGGTGATCACATCTTTGCCTCTTCGACCGGCAAGAATGGCAGCTTCATTCATTAGATTTGCCAAGTCTGCCCCACTGAATCCTGGTGTCCTCATGGCTATAACAGTCAGAGAAACATCCTTGTCGCGCTTCTTGTTTTTGCTATGAACATTCAGTATTTGTTCTCTTCCTCTAATGTCTGGCAGTCCAACTGTAACCTATTCAAGGACAAGGAATATTTCATTAACAATGAGCTCGAAAATGGAAATCTTCAATGCCATTTGCAAAGCACAATGGTTGAGTGTCAGGAATCCGAGATTAAAAACCTGACAATTCCATTTTCCTTTTAAAAGAAACCTTAGCTTACCTGCCTGTCAAATCTTCCTGGCCTAAGCAAAGCAGAATCAAGAATTTCAGGTCGATTCGTAGCAGCGATAACAATAACACCACTGTCACCACTAAAACCATCCATCTCAGTAAGCAACTGATTTAGTGTTTGTTCCCTCTCATCATTTCCACCACCAATGCCTGTCCCTCTCTGCCTCCCAACAGCATCTAATTCATCGATAAAGACCAAACATGGAGAGTTTGCCTTTGCCTTGTTGAACAAATCTCTGACACTTGAAGCCCCTACACCAACAAACATCTCTATAAACTCAGATCCTGAGAGCGAAAAGAAAGGAACTCCTGCTTCACCAGCAATTGCCTTAGCTAGCAAGGTCTTCCCGGTCCCAGGAGGTCCCACTAGTAGAACTCCCTTAGGAATTCTTGCCCCTACTGCAGAAAACTTCTCTGGTGTTTTCAAGAACTGAACAATTTCTTGAAAATCTTGCTTCGCTTCATCAACTCCGGCAATATCATCAAATGTTACGCCAGTACTTGGTTCCATTTGGAATTTGGCTTTGCTCCTGATTTAGAACATGCAACACTTATTGTCAACATAAGCATAAAGATATCATCAAAATGAAAATGATAATAATAATAAGAGACTGAGTGTGTACCATACCTGCCAAGTCCAAATGGTAAGTTCGGACCACCAGGAGTGTTTGTAGATGATGACCTTAAAAGCAAAATCCCAAGCAGAATCAATGGAAAGGCAAAGTTCCCTAACAGGTCAAGTAAAGCAGGAACCCAGTTGACTTCCATCGGATGAGCAGCAAAATCAACATTTGTTTCCTCCATTTTCCTCAACAACTCTTGGGGCAACCCTGGTAATTGAATTTTCACTCTCTGAACCTTGTCAAGTACTGGGTTGAATATCTCAGCAGTCGCTACAGTCCCATTCTCAGCCAAGTCTACTTTTCTTACAGCACCTTTATCGAAGTACTGCAAGAATCTTGAATAAGACAGTCTAGTTGAAGTTGATGCTACTGGACTATTATCTGGCTCAGCTTTTGCCGGCTGAAAAGCAGCAGTACTCAAAAGGCCTAAAGCAGTGGCATTTAGTAACTTTCTTTTACTAAATTTGACATCTAAGGATGTTTTATGAGAAGGGTTGTCTCTGTTAGCAAATTTTGTGATGTGGGCATCCTTTGAAAAGTCCTGAGATTTGCAGATGGGAATGTGGGGAAGAGGGAGATATAGTGCAGGTGACATGCTTTTCTTAAGTACAAATTTTGGTCAGCTTTGAACTGTAATGTAAGTTGGTGCAAAATGAGATACAGAAACCTGAATTGGGCTAAATCTGTTGTGATGAGAATGTTGAGGAGTTGTTTAAATAACGTGAGACATAGGATAGGATGTTTCCAGCACTTCAGTTTGGCCATTTCTGTAGTGGGATATTTGCAGTGTAGTGTTCTTTTTTCATGAAGGGTCTGGAAAGTGTTTGGAGGAAGGTAATTTCAAGATGCATACCATTGAAAAGTCTTATTTGATAGTTCTTATTTTGACAGCCATACACTTGGAAAGAAGAAAAACAAAAGCGTTGGCCGTTGGAGAATTGCCAATTGTATGGATTAGCTCGATTTACACGTTTATTTATTTATTTATATATTTTATATTAGGTTCTTAATAAATAATTATAATATATTAGATAGTTCTTAATTATTTAAAATTAGAATAACCCATCTCAATTAAATTAAAATCAAAATTTGGCTGAATTTCTAGATATCAGGTCTTATTTTGCAAGTTAAATTCATATTTCATAGTAATTTCCACATGCAGGCATTGAAAATAAAGGAAATGGACCCGGCTGAAATACGAAATATTCAAGAGTTTGTGTTAGTTCATATGTTTTTTATTATTTTAAGTTCAATTCTGTTCATTTGGTAATAATAATATTAGTAAAATTTATCAGTTTAAAATAAACAATTTATAGAAAAAGAGCTTTTTTTTTTCACTGCGTTTAATATTTATTTATTTACAAATATTTTTAACGAGTTCAATGTTCAATTAAAATAAATAAATAAAGGTATACTCAATTAATATTCCAATATTTTCTCACAGGTTTTTTTCTTTTCTTTTTCTTTTTTCATGACACCAAAACAACTTGTATAAAGAATGCAATGAATACAACAAACAATTTTCAAGAGTTAATACTATTTTTTTTAACAATTATCTAATGGCTAAGTCTCATGGCATGATATAGAAGGATTAGAGAGGTGGGGATTCAATTCTACTTTCTACTAAATATTTTCATCTTATAATAGAATGTTTTACTATCAGTACTAGGCAGATTAGGGAGACTCAATCCTACTTATTCCTATAAATTACACTCTATGAATTTGGGTGTAATGTTTCTCTTTTAACTTCACTAGACTTGGACTAACGCACCACTTCACAATGCCTGCGTATGACAAAACCAAAACTCTACTCTTAACACTAGTATCCTCTTGATCTCCCTTCAATTGAAGTGCTAATTAAGCCTGTCTTTGCTGTATGCATAATCAACCTGTCTACAAACCTACAAGTTAAGCTCCTACTATTCAGTTCATTTTCCTGAACAGCAACCTGCAGGCTCATTGCCATTTAGCAAGTTCTGCCACAGGCAGAGCATCTCTCTTGGGCTCTGGTAGTGAGCAACAATATACCCATCCTTGCACCCATCAGTATAGATCCGATCTTCATTTACATAACTAACTTGCAAGCCCTCTTTGCTCATCTCTGCTATCCACATTCCCATTGCTACATCCTCCAGTTTGAACATCTGCATGTATAAAACTTTTGTTATTCATATAAACACAGAGACTCAGATGTGGAATCAACTACAGTGAATTCATACCTTTAAGCTCCCCTCTTTGTGCTTCCTATAAACACCTTTGGCTATGTCATGTGATACCACATAGCCAGGGCCATGTGCCCAGGGCGGATATACAGTCTCCGGCCATTCCTTCAGGATGCAAAGTACAGTTAGAGAACAAACCATATAATAGGAATCATGACATGCCTGAGATTGGAGAAGAATTGATAGATGTTGCGTAGAAAGTTACCTCAGGGCTGATGTACCATTTACTTGAAGGGTTCCTGTGAGGTTGATCATTGTAGTTGATCAGACCATATAGAAGACCATGACTCACATTTGTTCTTTTTAAGGAAGCAAGAACTTCATCCACTCGAACAAATGCATCGTCATCTGTTTTCATGACATTCTTGGCTGAAACAACTTCTGCCTGTCAAAAAGAAAAACAAAAATAAATGAGTCCAACAAGATTTTTCCCCTACTTCCACAAAGACATTGGAACTTACTCCAAAAGTACAGATTGCTACAGTTTTCCAGGTTATAAGACTGTAATAGTCGACAAAAGGCATCAACTGAATGTCTCCATATGTCTGTAGTTCGTCCCAGAGTTGCTCATTCACCATCTGGTTTTTGTGCTGCAAATATTGCAAAACATGTCTTGTTTCAGAAGCATGATTTAAGCACGAGTTCGATGTCTTGACTTCTAGGATCTAAACTAACAAATAGTTAAAAGAATAACTCAACAAGAAAATTGATTCAGCAGTAAAGTCAATTTGATATCCTATGTATCTCAATGATTTGAAACAAACACATAGGACTCACCAGACCAACAAAAAAGCGCACTGCAACTTCTCCTGTCTTCACAGAGGGATACTGCAACCATGTTCTACGAACAGCCATCCTGCGTTCAAAATTGTTGGCTGTAGAAAAAACGCCAATGAAGAGATCCAGTGGATGGTGTGGTGGCAGTTGAGTTGATTTTAGTGACTCTAAATCAACAATCTGCTCTGATTGCTCAGATGAGGGTAAGCCACTAGCCAAGACACAGATTAATTTCAAGTCTCCAGATATCTTTACTTCACTAACAAGCCAAGACTCCAAGTTCTGAGAACATCAAACCAGCAAAAAGAAGGATGAACAAAAATGAACAAGTATATGCAAGAAAAATGTAGTAATTTGTAAACACCAAGTCAGAAACAAGAGAAATATATACTTCACGGTAAGCAAATGAAGTTATGTGCTTTCCATCAACTGTCATTTGAATCCCTTCTTCTCCGATTCTAATTGTCATAACAGACAAATAACCTTGCTTGAATGGAAAGTATTGTCTAGAACTAGTTCTGTTCCTGGACAGTGATGACAACATTGAACTGTTCGATGATCTACTTGTAGCATACCTCTGAGTATCATCTTTGCCTACCATTTTGTTGCATTGCTCTAACTCATCAACTGTTCATTACGAGATAAAAAAAGTTCAAAGATTAGGTAAATATAACACAAACGTCCCAGAATATTTACAGCATGAAAATGAAGAACCTGCAGCTAAACTGAATATGATATGAACATTGCAGCAGTCTGTTATGGTACACTGGCCATAAGATACCTTTCTTGTCATCGCCGGGAACAGATGCAGGGCAGCGCTCTTCTTCACCCCAGTCATGGGCTGCTGTCCATGTGTTTTGAACAATCACAGGATCTTCAGTTATCTTATCACCTAGAAGTCTTACATTATAATGTAGAATAATAGGAGGCTCCAGTTCTCCTGGAAGTTGTTCCCCAGAAAACTCAATCCGAAAGTTACCAAGAAGACCAGTGGGGATGCCGATTATAGTAATCGATGAACCTTGTATAAGACCACAAGGTACTCGTAGCTTATAGCCATGATCACCAAATTCTGGTGCATCCATTATGTTGACATAATAAGGACATTGTTTCTTCTCCTTCAAACTTTCATTAACACTATCTTGCTCCCTCTTATTAAGGGACGCCGTCAGACTTTGCCATGCAACTTCAGCTTCCCTAATGGCTTCCATTCCATTAGGTAAAGGTTGTGAATAGTTTACTAGATATCTCATATGATTCCAAGCCAGTAGTGAATTTCTCGCTTCATTAGAGAAATTTCTGTCAGCAAAGATACTGGACAGTAGTGTTTCAGCAATAAAGTCTTGATTGGCAGCAGATTCTGGGGTACGAAATGCCGGTCGGACCCCAGCATCAATCCATGGAAGAGGGTTAGACAAACTGACAGGAATTGGACTCGGCAACGAACTCTCCCTAATTGAGTTTTTCTTCACCACTTCTCTTAGAATTAGTAACATAAAAAAGGACCCAATGAGAACACCCCAAAGCCATTTCTTCATTTCCCCTTAACTGAACTCTTAAAATCAATGGTTTCAAACTTAAATTATATATCAAATGTTTGATATCTTTCTCAACCTGATTCTTGATCAAAACCCACTCCTATACTACAGTTGACAATCCAGAAACTCAAACTTAAACACTATAATAACCTTTAATTTCTTCCACAAAATTCTTCAATTTCAGGAACAAAGAAATGAAATTTATCAAACAGTACAGGGATTTAAAAGGAACACATATAACAAACAAGTAAAAGTCAGAAAGAAGCTAACGATCAACTACCACTAGAGCTACATTACCAAGTAAGTAGCAGAAGAAACAAATGCTAATGATGATAGTGTATAAAGTGCATAAAGAATACAAATAAAGAGGAAGAAGAAGAGATGTATAGATACCTGAAACAGAGAAAAAGAACAGAGGTTCTTGAAAGTGGGTGTGCTTTCTTGTTTCATGTATGTGTTCTATGCAACACTTGAATTCTACGCCAAGGGCGGTTGTTGTTGATGCTGCTCCCATGCTGACAGTTTTATTAGTATTATTATTTAAGTTTTTCTCTATGGAAAATGCTACACTCAGCCGTCTATTTTTGTTCGTGGACATCTCAATTAGTTTGAAATCAAACCAATAATATTAAGATAATTAAAAATAAATAAATAATTACAAAAAGAATTTTTTTAAAAATAAAAATGATAAATTCATTCATATTTTATTATTTTTTTGTTATATTCATTCATATTTTTTGTTACAATTTTTATCATTTTAATTTGACAAATGCCGTATTAGGTAACGCTACCATTTATTTTATACCCAAAAGTATAATATTACAATCAATTATTAAATACATGACACATATTTTAGATATCATAAATCTAAGCAACACATAAAATAGGAAAAAATTGGATTTTTTTATATTAAATTTTCATTTTTTTTAAAAAAATTTTATAGGATAACTACAAATTATTCCCTTAAAATTTATCTTATTGTGCGCTTTGATATCTCACTTTCCACCATTTGCATCAAAGGTTAAATAATTTTTAGCATTATTTTCAAATTTTAAATATTAAAAAATAATGTAAATTTATAAATATGAGAAATTAATTATGTTGTGTTGTATTAGGTTTTCTTTTCTACCAGTTTTACCCTCCAATAACAGAAAATTTTGATAATAATTAGAGATAGAAATAAAAATAATCATTTAAAATATAAACATCAACGTGCATATAACATAATGGAATAAATCTCGGAGGAATATATATATATATCTTTATTTATTGCCAAAGATTAAACATATAGGGATAATGGTTAAATAAAATACGTTAATTGATAAGCCTTAATCTAAAGAATTTTCCTGTACTTAAAGAAGATTTAATTTGAGTAGTTCAGTTATTAAATATATAGCTGATCTCAAAAAATAACAATATTTCCTGTCTGAACCGGACTAATTTAGGAAAAAAAAAACAATAATATTGAAATATTGTTTTTTTTTTCCTTTAATAACTCAGAAGTCAAGGGGGAGTGAGCGATCAAACTCATGATTTTACCTTACAACATCTATCACCTAAGCCACTAAATTAAAAAGGAAAGATATTGAAATGTTGCTTATTAAATAATCCAAAGAATAAAAAATTATACATATACATACACATTCAAGATCACTTTTTTCATCGGCTTCAAAAAAAAAAAAAAGATCACTTCTTTCGTCAACTCATAGTGAATCCTTCTTTTTTGCCACTTTTATAATTCTATTTGGGTAAAATCCAATTAATTAAAATTTAATAGATTAAAATATTGGTACATTAGAAAAAAATAACTATTAAAAGGCATTTTGAAAATCTATTGCTAGTTTTATGAGTAGAAGCTAATTAAGTGCTCATTTTTTTTATATCAACTAGCAATGATATATGTTGTATATGCAAATCTAAGATGTGAAAATTGGTAGAATTCATCTATGAAAAATAATAATAATAATAATTAGCAATTCTTCTTCTTTACCGCTCTTATGATTTTATTGGGTCAAACTCAATTAATCAGAGTTTTATTTTGCATGAAGATCTTCTTTGTATATATGTATATATGCATTCATGCTTTCTATTTTGGTTTTTATAATTAATAAAAACTTTTATTCCTAAAATGTAAAAGAGGAAGTTTTTGTTCCTAAACAAACAAAATATTCCTAATATAATATGCATGCCTAATTGAAATAAACAAATAAATAAATATATATATATATATATATTTTTTTTTTTTTCTCTTGACTTTTTTTTTTCTTCTTTTCTAACCGTTCATCTTCCTTAAGTAAGGAGGGGTGATTTTTGGTCATTTTTGGCCTGAAATCACCCCTCTATACATCTTTTTATCAATTTATTTTTTAAATAAGTGGTTATTCCATATAAATTTAGGTTTTATTTTATTTTTCGTGATTTCGTCGTCTTGTTGCGGCGTTTAATTGTCGTCGTCTTGTTACAACGTTTTGTTTTCCGTCTTATTGTTGTTTTTTCTTTGTGTGGGCGATTTAAACAAGCAAAGTATATTCTATAAAACAAAGACAATGAATCAGATAACGGTCGTCAGTATGTTGCAGAACTGGAGTCATAGGTATTCTAGTCATTATAGTATTATCAAATTTGTAGGCTTTAAGCCGATTTATTATGCTATTAACCTGGGTGATGTTTCATCTTTTATGGTTTTTAGCGAATATGTATCTGTGTTTCTATCGATATATTGCTAGTTTGAATC
>CATIWK010161673.1:0-13745 GCA_949634005.1 Mallotus japonicus
AATCCTAAGTTAATTTAATACAACACTAAATAAAAGACATTGCAATTTCCAATTTTTTCTAAAATTCACTTCTTTCATTTCCACGTTCCAATAGTATATCCACATTCTTTTCAAGAGCAGTCTGCATGTCCTTAAATCACACGTGGTCGAATGTTAGTGACATAGTTGGCCATACATAAATCACATATGGTTAAATGTGTCAAATTTCTAAAAATCATCAATCCCATAACAAACTTAAATCTAGAATGTACTTTTTTTTTTATTGCAATTCAAAGAAAAAATCTTAACAACATATATTCATTATTTCCTTTTCATAAGAAATGCCACGAATTAAACTCTTCTAGTATGTACATGGTGTACTTTGTTTAATCTCTTTACGATTTAGGCATGTTAGGTGGCTAAATCTCCTCCCAGTCCATTTTAACCTCAAAATCCAGCATATCATTAAGTTCATTAACATGCAAATAACATTTCAATAAATCCATTATACAACTACATTCAATGAAAAAATAATGCCATGTCTACCTGGAAACATTATCATGAAATTCTAAGGCCTTAGACCAAAAAAGAAAAAAAGAAGATGAAATCACCTAACAAAATTTTATCCATCTTGATAACATTTGTACAAGTGGTTAAATTTTTGTTATAAAAAACCGAGTTTTTTCTATGTAAATTTTCATCTTAGAGAGCAGAAAGGTTGTTGCTAGGAGCCCATCTACTTGAATTCTTCTCACCTCTAACTAGTTACCAATTTAGTTTTGTCCAAGTAGACATGACAGATTGATTAATAAATTTAATGTCCCATAAGCCACAAATGGGTTAAGATTTTGCCTACTTTCCATGTGATAGTTATCTTTAAAAAAAAAAAAAATTCTTATATGTTATCCTTGAGATGAGGAAACACGTTATGTTGCATTGGATTTAATATATGTCAAATTCTAATGGATGATGAAATTTCAATGACCCTGCTTAATTTATAGCATTGACTATGTTCTGTTCCTATTTAACAGTGTTACTTCTTTCAAAAAAAAAGGAAAAATTATAAATTTGGTGTCTGAACTTTTGTAGTTTTTCTATTTGAGTGTCTGAACTATTTTTTTTTTCTATTTGAGTGTCTGAACTATATTTTTTTTCTATTTGAGTGTCTGAACTTTGAAAAAAATTATCAATCAGGTGTATCTGACCTATTTTACGCTAACTGTGTGCTTAGTCAGCTCAAATGGGGTCTACTTTTTTCTAGCTCACATGTCATTTTTTTCAGCTCATCCATATTTGAGTGTCTGAACTTTGAAAAAACATATAAATCAGATGTATTGACCTATTTTAAGTTGACTGTGTGCTTAGTCAGCTCAAACATGGTTCACTTTTTTCCAGCTCACATGTCATTTTTTTCAGCTCATCCCCCACTATTGTCCACTTAAAAAAAGGTAAAAATAGCTGGAAAAAAAATGGACTCCATTTGAGTTGACTAAGCACACAGTCTAACTAAAAATAGGTCAAATACACTCAAATAGAAAAAAAAATATAGTTCAGACACTCAAATAGAAAAAAAAATAGTTCAGACACTCAAATAGAAAAACCACAAAAGTTCAGACACTAAATTTGTAATTTTTCCAAAAAAAAAAAAAAAACAGAGTGTTACTGATTCTTTATTGTCAACTATTGACTAAGCTAGTCATAAATAAACACATACACCTTCCTTTCTTCTCATATAAAGTGTGGTTTCAATTGGTCTATTTTTTGCCATCTTGATCCACAAATAAGAGACCCTAATTCTGCTTAAGTTATAGTTCTTGATACAGCTTTACCCATAAACCAATAAATAAAACCCATCAACCGATAAACAAAATCCAACTAAAATTAAATTTACCCATAAACCAATAATCAAAACTCATCAACTAATAACCAATATCAAAACATACTTATAAATTTCTAACTCAAATTTAACCCTACCCATCAACCACAACAAAAATCAAATGTTTGAACACAACAAAAAGATAATGAGAAAACATACAAGTAGATGATCAGAGGGAAAACAACGATGAGAGATGGTGACACTCTACATATAAATTACCACTAGATGAAGAACAACAAAGACCAATGGACGAGCATGTGATCTCTTGCAAAAGAAGGGCGGCAGTGTTGATGGAGAAGGGCGGTGATGGAGAGGGCTGGTGAAGAGAAAGAAGATGGTGAAGAGAAAGATGAAGAAGTGAAAGAAGGGGGAAGAGAGAATTAGGGGTAAAATTGAATGTGTTTTTGTTAAAGTGAAAAATATATTTACTAGTGGTAAAAGTAACAAAAAAAAAAAAATAACTACTATCAGATGAGTTAGGGTTAGTTTTAAATTCAAATTTCAAAAATTATATATACATATAAATAAATAAAAATGCCACTTAAGAAATGATATCATTGCCTAGTTGGCCAACTATGTTATTATTCACATAGTTGGCCAACTATACCTAGCATCACTCTACATCTATATACACATACAAATATATGTATATCTATAAATATATAGCTATCTACGCTATATATATATATATATATATATTAATCCGTAGCTCTAGTTTTTTCGGTGGTTTGTAGCACTACTATAGTGGAATTTCCTCTGGGGTACTTCTTCACCTCTGTTGGTGAGCAGATATTCAGCTACAGTTGATTAAAGAATCTGCTTGAAGCACCTCTAGTCCAGGTTTCCCTACACTATCCACCAATGCTAGCTAAGCTAGCTCCCTGCTTCTATATACATGGGTGTATCCTTTAATCACTTTCGTTTGAATTTGAACTGATCCATCATCCATGGATCCTTTGGTGTACTGAGATGCCTTCTGGCTTTCTTGACCGAATGAATTACAGTTATTTGTTAAAAAAAAAAGGTGCAAAAGTGAACGGCACTGGCACTGTTACCATGCAGGGGCGGCACAGTGCATATCACAGTGCCATGCGCTGTTGACCTACATTAAGCTCAATAATCTTGGAGCAAATAACGAATTTAAGGTAATAAAAAAATAAAAATAAAAATAAAATAAAAAGCTAAATAATCATAAAATAAAGTTGCCCTCAGAATGTAACTGTACAATCCCTTTCAAAAGTAGTGGCATGTAACAGCCCCAGCCCACCCGCTTGAGATATTGTCCGCTTTGCTCACAGGCCAGCCCCAACTCGCAACCTGGAGCACATGGTTTTAAAACGCGTCTACAAGGGAAGGGTATCCACAGCCTTATAAGGCATGCTTCGTTCTCCCTTCCAACCGATGTGGGATATCACAATCCACCCCCCTTAAAGGGCCCAGCGTCCACGCTGGCACAACGGTCCGGGCCCAGGCTCTGATACCATTGTAACAGCCCCAGCCCACCCGCTTGAGATACTGTCCGCTTTGCTCACAGGCCAGCCCCAACTCGCAACCTGGAGCGCACGGTTTTAAAACGCGTCTACAAGGGAAGGGTATCCACAATCTTATAAGGCATGCTTCGTTCTCCCTTCCAACCGATGTGGGATATCACATGGCACCCTTAGTTATATTAGAAAATTTAATTCCTTCTTTCACCAAAAACAAAATTTGATTCGATTCGGTTTTCTGTCCGGAAAATTCAGTTAATCGAATTAACTGAATTTCACTAATTTTTTTTTAATTTTTAAATATTATAATAATGCAATAAAAAATAAAAATAATTAATATTTTTAAAAATTTCGGTCGGTTCGGTTTTTATTTTGAAAATTTCGGTTAGTTTGGTTTGATTCAGTTCGGTTCTATTTCTGATTTGATTCGATTCTGTTGGTTTGATTCAGTTCGATCAGAAAAAATCCCCAAAACTGACTGAACCAACCGAATGCTCACCAATGCCTTGTAAAGATTAAAAATGAAATAAACATATGTTGGAAACAAATTATAAGCATTTATCACTAAGAAAAGGCAATTTATGCATATATAGTTCTTATTTCTTTAAAATAACGTGTAAATCATATTCTTTTTTTTTTTTTGAAAAATTGTTAGGTGCAAATTAGTTAAGTAAAATAAAAAATGATTTTTTAGTAAAAATTAAGAAAATTCTAACACATTTGCTAGCTCTACCTTTGTTATAACAAAAAATTCTTGTGGTCTGAGCAATATAAACTTTTACATTATCTTTTTTTTTTTTTTGGATCAGAAAGGAGAGACAAAGCCCAGAGCAAAAACCAAAACAAAAACTACTTAGGAACAAAATGGGGCCAAGCAACCCCTACTCTATCCACCTACAAAATTTCTGTGAGCTCTCCAAACGGCACCAAATACTCCTGAGTACCCCTATCATGACGAAGAGCAGCGTTGGCAAGCCAGTCTGCTGCTCTATTCCCCTCACGGAATTTATGATGAACCTGAATTACTCCAACATCCTGCATCAACTGTCTACAAGCAAACACCAGATTAGCAAAACTTCCGTCATATTCCTTTACTGATGTTAACCATTGTACTACCAGTCCTGAATCCATCTCAACTTGCACTCCCATAAAACCTTTTTCTTTCGCCATTAATAAACCTTGCATAACCGCCCACAACTCTGCCTCAATAGCAGAACACATCCCTAAGTTCACCGAATATCCCGCTACAAACTCTCCTAAATGGTTTCGAAAAAGACCCCCACCTCCTGCTGGACCTGGATCTCCTTTCAAACACCCATCTGCATTGAGCTTCAAAGATTCTCCAGATGGTGGATCCCATCCAATCAACCGTTGTTCTGTACCACGCCCACCACACAGAAACTGTTGAGCATTCCAAGCTCTTTCAACCCCATCTGCATAAGATCTCAAAAATTGACCCACCTCATTATTCACATGGCTTTGGCTATCAAAAATAGATTGATTTCGCCACTTCCAAAGCCACCATACTGAAACAGAGAATAAAACATTCCAGTTACCAGCATAACAATCCTTTCGGTCAGCAACTAAATTAGAGGCGAACCACCTCTCGAGACCCTAAGTTCTTTGGTGAGAAGCTTCCTCCACGCCTAAAATACTCTCCCAACATCTTCTAGCATTTAGGCAATCTCTGATAATATGCACCGGAGTCTCAACCTCATCCCTACACACTCCGCATGCAGCATTATCAGTAAAACCCCGCTTGAACCTTTCAAAATTGCACATTATTTTTCCATTGAGCACCAACCATAAAAACACACGAATTCTTTGTGGTATACATACCTTCCATATTCGCTTCCACAGAGTAGCCTCATTAGTCATGTGAACCTCACAGAGATTCTCATAAGTCTAGCTCACTGAGAAAACACCATTTAACGTGTATTTCCACGTAAGCTTATCATCCATTATCTTCCCTTAAGATACAAGTTGCTAACTTAAAGTGAATATCATTAGGAAGAAAACCATCAAGCTCACTCCACTTCCAACCATCTCCCGACCTCCAATAACTAGCCATAGTCTGAAAAAGATCAACAGAGGGAATCGCCATAAAAGAAAATTCATATAGCGGTCTATCTAACAACCAAATATCTATCCAGAAGTAGGTCTGCCTACCATTTCTCATATTCCACTTAATCCCTTGACGAAGGACATGGACATTCCCTACAATTCCTTTCCAAATTGGTGAAGCATGAGAATAGGCTTTAATATGATCAATCCCATTCACCCCTCGCATGTACTTGCTCGTTAAAACATTAACCCATAACATATCTGTCTCATAAACCAAACACCATCCGAGTTTAGTTAAAAAAGCACTATTCACTTTGCTAAAATTCCGCAGGCCTAACCCACCATGCTTTTTAGGCTGACACACTCTATTCCAATTCACCAGATGAATGCGTTTTTGCTCTACACTGCTTCCCCATATAAATTGTCTACAAAGCTGTTCCATTTTATCACACACACCTTGAGGAATTTTAAGAACTTGCATAGCATAACTCGGCATTGTACTTAAAACCGATTGGACCAAAGTAATGCGTCCTGCCAACGACAAACTCTTTTGCTTCCAACCTGATAATTTTGACATCATCCTATCAATTATCCCCTGAAAGAAATTCTTAGTAACACGCCCATGAATGGCAGAAATTCCAAAATACTTACCCATATCATCAGTAGCTGCAATATTAAAACCACTACATATAGAGCAAGCTAAATCATGGCTCACATTTTTGGAAAAGAAAATAGAAGACTTATCATAATTAACTTGCTGCCTTGAAGCAACACAAAAGGACTGTAAACACCCTCTAATGACCTCCACTTGATCCAAACTTGCTTCAGCAATCAACACCATATCATTTGCAAATAACAAGTGTGACAAATCCGGACTTCGTGCATTAAACCGAAAAGGTTTCCATCTGCCTTCATTCACCAATCTATTAATCATCTGGGAAAGCCGCTCAATGCATAAAATAAAAATATAAGGCGATATGGGATCACCTTGCCTCACTCCTCTAGTGGGTTTAAAACTTTCCAATATTTCACCATTCCAAAGAGTAGACATAGAAGTAGATCTAATACATCTCATAATATTGCTCATCCAACCATTTGACAATCCAGCATCCGTTAATGTATTTTCAATAAATGCCCAATCAAGTTGATCATAGGCCTTTGCTAAATCAATCTTCAAAATCATAAAGCCTTGCCCTGACCTCCTCATTCTCATAGAATGTAGAACTTCCTGAAAAACAATAATATTATCTACTATTTGCCTGCCCGGCACAAAATTAGCTTGGGAAGGCGAAATAATCTCTGGCAAAATATGTTTGAGACGATTCACCATTGTCTTGGTGATGATCTTATAAAGAATGTTGCAGAGACTAATAGGGCGCATCTGGTTTAAATTATCTGGAATTTTTTGCTTAGGAATGAGTACTAATAAAACCTCTCCTATCTTCGAATCCAATTCCCCACTTTCCAGAAAATTCAATACTGACTTAACCACTTGTGACCCTACTGTATTCCAACACTTTTGATAAAAGCAAGCATGTAATCCATTCGGCCCTAGTGCCTTATATGGATCCATATCGAACAGTGCTTGTTGCACCTCATTCGCTTCAAATCTTCTGTTCAACACATTATGAGCTTCAATCGAAAGAAGAGGAAAAGCTGCCGAAGGGATAACTGAAACATTAATGTTATCTTTAGCTTGAAAAAGCACAAGATAAAAATTTCGAACCATGACCTTGATTCTATCCGCATCCCATATTAAGTCTCCTGTAACATCCTTCAGACAATGAATTACATTTGCACTGCGTTTCACCAAAGTAGAAGTATGAAAAAATCGAGTGTTTCGTTCCCCATCCTTAATCCATTTTTCTCTTGACTTTTGAAACCATAAAATTTCTTCTTGAAGAAGAACATCATCAAGCTCTTTTCGCAACTTAGCTTCCAATTTTAGAATAGATGTCAGTCTTCTCCCTACCAACAATCTTTGAACCCCATTAATGCGAGCCCAAAGTTTCCTTTTTCTTTTATAAATGTCCCCAAATACATTATTGTTCCAGTCCTTCATATCCTCTCTTATCCGATGCACACCATCAGCTATATTCCCTTCCTTTTTCCACTTCTCTTCTACAAATTGCCCGAAATTAGGATGAGTAAACCAAGCAGCCTGAAACCTAAAAGGAGTGCTGATTGGTCTATTTTCCTCTTGATTTGTCACAAGCAAGAGCGGACAGGCAACTCCTGATTTTACATTATCTTTTTTGTATTATGGATATTGTTTTCATTGTATTATTGACATGTCATTAATTCTAGGATTTTTTTGGCCCGCCCTTTGACTTGAACCATAGATTTGCTAATTCGTCCTTAATTAATTCCTAAAGTTTTGGCAGGCAACTCCTGCCATTTATTTACAATGAGTTAGCCTATCTGTTGCTAAATCCCTCATTGAATTTTTATTTTTGTCCACCTTTTCAGCATCTATGGCTAATCCATCACTAACAATAATCGACCTATTTCTTGTAGTGATACTTAAGGGAATTGAAATAGTTAATTAAAGCTCCATTTGTTAGCGGAAAATATTTTTTTCTTATTTTTCAGTGTTTGAATTATCTAGGGAAAATAAGTCAAAGAAAAATAATGTAACAGTCAAAGGAAAATTACTTTAAAACAAAAGAAAATAATTTCCCATTTTAAGGATAGGAAAACATTTTCCAAAGTATTGTCTCCTCATTTATTGTCTTCCTTTTATTTTTCAATGTATTCTCTCCTCATTTATTGTCTTTTTTAGTGTTGCAACCAAACATAGGAAAATATCTTCTTTGAAAAATATTTTTTCTAAAAAATATTTTCTAGAAAAAATATTTTCCAAAGACAAAATATTTTTCGAAAACAAATGAAGCCTTAAAAATGTTAATTTTTTTTAAATTAATTGAAGTGGTTAATTTCTCACTACAAGGGAAATTAAGGAGAATCGGTTTCGAACCCTACTCTTCTGAATGTCTACACATTTTACCAATTAAACTACTCATAGGGACAATTAAAAATATTAATTACAGTTTAATTTATATTTTTAATTATTATTATCATGATACTTTCATAATTTTTTTTTGAATCATAATTTCATAAATTTATTGTTAGGTTGCATATAGAAAAAAATAAGTATTTTTTTTTTTATAATATATTGGACTATGATATTAATTATAATTAAAGTTGAGACAGCATAGAACCAATATATACAGTTAAAATTTTAACAAGTGTTCTGTTTAATTAATAAAAATACTTTTTTTTTTGAGAATAAAGTGACTTCATTAAGAATCAGAAACAATACAATCACTTACAACTGCATGAACAGCACAAGAAGGGACTGAACCCTGAATAAGAAAATCAGAACCTAACAACAGAACACCCTTAGCTAAACAATGTGCAACCATATTGCCTTCACGGCGGGTAAAAGAATAAGAAAGCTGCAGAAAACTAACAGCCATATGATGAATATCCTCGCACAGCAGATAATGAATGGAGTGCCCAAGGTTCCAAGTATTAAGTCTTGTAACAGCAGACTGCGAGTCAGACTCCATGATAACATGCTGGAAGCCAAACTGCATAGCAAGACGCACACCATAGCGAAGAGCTTGAAGCTCTGCCACTTCCACATCAACACAATCATGAATGATCATACCAGCAGACAGAAGGACAGCACCTGTACTGCATCTAATCACCACACCCAAACCAACCTTAGAAGTTGCAAAAGTGAAAGCAGCATCTGTATTAATTTTCACCATGGGATCAGAGAGGGGATGCCAACAATCAATTAAATACTGATGCTATGTGTAAAATTATTAAAAATTCTTATTTTCTTTTTTTTTTTAAAGTAATTCTTATTTTCTCTTAAAATCTAACAATCAATTTATTCCATTTAAAACTCTATCTTCTGGTAACCCTTTTTTTTTTTTTTTAAATTTGAATATATAAATCTGAAGTTCAAACAAGTTATGTAGGATTTGGATTTTTATTTATTAAGAATTAGTGTCAATAAATAAATTAATTATTAAAATTTTGAGAATAGTTAGATATAAAAAAAATTTGCCTTTCAACAAATGGTAGTGCAAACAAAAATAAAAAAACTCATGATATATAAGTTACTAAGTTTCTATTTCTTAAAACTTATATAATTAACTTGTAATTTTTATTCTTTTCAAAAAAAAAAACTTGTAATTTTTATTCTACTAAAATCATTTATTAATTATTTTATTTTATTTATATTCTAAATAATTAAAAATTATATGTATTAATTTGCTGTCTTTTATTCAGATTCACGCATAGTTATTAACTAAATTAGTTAAACTATTATATCTACTAGTAAACAACCACGTGTTTCACATGTGAACAAAAAATTTATTTGACTCGTGATATGTAGTAAATAAACAATTAAACATATTATTATTATTAAATAAAAATTTTAAAAATAATAATAATATTATTTATTTATATAACAATTTAATATTAGCTTAATATAGTTATAATTCATTACAATTTTTATAAATCTTTTATTTAAATAATTATATGATATTATTTCAATATTTTTTATAATAAATTTTTCTCAACTCTAAAACTGATTTCATATAAAAAAAATATTATGGTCATAGATAATAAAAAATCATTAGTTATTTGCTAATAAAAAAATTAAAAATAATGAAAGTTATAATTTCTTTAAATAACAATTTAAATATTACAACCCCATTAAACTTATAATTTATTACAATTTAGTAAATTTTTTATTTGAGCTATGACACTTTATTTCTTTAATATTTTTAATATTAATACTTTTATTTACAAAAAAAAATTAATTTAATGTAATTTTTGAGTTAAACTAATAATTAAATGATAAAATTAATTAATTTAATTTTAAATTTTTTGTTAAATTTTATAAAAACGTCAAAATATATATTTTTAACAAAATTATCATTAAAATTTTAATTAATTTAATTTTTTTAGAGATAAAATAGAAATTAACATAACTAAAATAAGAAACATACTTTCAATTAAATTAGAATTGACTGTTAATTAATTTCATTTTTATTAGAGATAAAATAGAAATTAATCTAATTAGAATAGGAAATATACATTCAATTAAATTATAATTACATTTTAATTAATTTAATTTAATTTAATTTTGTTAGAGTTAAAATAGAAATTAACCTAATTAAAATAGGAAACATACTTTCAATTAAATCAGAATTATTTTTTAGTTAATTTAATTTTTATTAGAGATAAAATAGAAGTTAACCTAATTAAAATAAGAAATAGACTTTCAATCAAATTAAATTTTTTTTAATTAATTTAATTTTACTTTTATTAGTAAATGACAAAATTATCCAATTTTTATATAATAGATTTTTTCGTAATTTTGTCTATCCCATATATATATATGTGTGTGTGTGTGTGCGAAAGGGGAAAAATAAAATTAAAAAAATTAACTCATTATTATATAAAAATTGGATAAATTTATCATTTACTAATAAAATAAAATTTAATTAATTAAAATGTAATTATAAATTAAGTGAAAGTACATTTCTTACTCTAATTAGGTTAACTTCTATTTTATCTCTAACAAAAAAAATTAATTAATTAAAATTTTAGTTGCAATTTTGTTAAAAATATATATTTTTACTTACTAAATAAAAATTAAATTTACAAATTAAATAATATAATTTTATAAATCTTACTAAAATAAATTTAATAAGTGAATGATTGAAATCATAATAAATTTTATAAAATAATTAATTATAAAAAATGTTGAATGACTGTTGTATAATTGTTTAAATAAAAATTTATAAAAATGTACTAAATATTATAACTCTATCAAGTTTGTAAAATAAGATTATTATTTAGATAAAAAAAAGGTTGAAAGAGTGTTGTATAATTTTTCAAATATAAAATGTATAAAAATTGTAATAAATTACTATGTTATAATATAACTCTATCAAGATTGAAAAATTAGATTTTCATATAATTAAAAATAATAATACTCTTAGTATTTTAAAAATCTTATTAAATTGAAGTTTATCAAGCAAGGAATTAAGATTAAATTAATTAAAATTTTTATTTGTCTTGATCTATAATCATATTTTTAAAAAATAGAGCATATAATTTATTTGAAATTGAAAGTAGTATTTCTGTTATATATGAAAAGCTATAAAATTATTGTTTTTAGATATTTTTATTAAAATTTAAAATTAAATTAATTAAATTTTATCATTTAATTATTAACTGAAATTTAAAAAATACATTAAGGTAATTTAAGGTATATAAAAGTATTAATATTAAAAATATTAAAAATACAAAATATGCCATGCTCAAATAGAAAATTTGCTAAAATTTTAACAAATTGTAAATTTAATGAGATTGTAATATTATATTGTTACATATAGAAAATATAACTTTTTATTAATTTTAATTTTTATCAATAAAATAGCTCATAATTTCTTATTATCTTATAATTAATTATGGCCGTAATATTTTTTAATATGAAATTAGTTTTATAATTGAGAAAATATTGATCATACTAAACTTTGAAGGAATATCATATAAATATTTATATAAAAGATTTATTAAAATTGCGAGGAATCATAACTATATTAAGTTTGTAATATTAAAATGTTATATAATATATAACACTTTTATGGATTTTAAAATTTTTATTAATAGTATTAAAGCATATGTTTAATAATTCATTTACTATTACAAGTTTGAAAAATTTTTTATTCATGCGTGAAGTACTTGACTATTTACTAGTATATTCTAAATATATTATATTTACTTATTAAATTTATAACATATATTATAGTTAAAATAATTGTAAATAATACATTATTATTATTATTATTTTCCCAAAAACTAAAATTGATTAACTAATAAATTTTAAAATTATCTTCTGAGATTGATTGCAAATCTTGGATGCATATTTATAGCAAAGGCATTATGCTGCCGGCCTACATGTTGCCAATTCTCCCAAAAAAAAAAAAAAAAAAAATCAAATCTTAGCTAATAATTGAATTGTAATATCTCTTTTCACCGATTAAACTAATTAACATCAACTTTTTTTTTTTTTAATTACCAACTAAAGAATTAAGTGGACTCAGTGTCTCATTGCCGTAAACTTGCACTTTCTTTTGTCGTCTGGCAGTTGGTCTTATTTTACCACTGTGTTTCTTGTACTCTGCAAAACAAAATCTTATTGTAGCTGGTCAATGCCATGGCATGCCGGCCGGCCGACCCTGCAGCTGATTTAGTCCGTATCTATTAATGCAGGCTGAGCATAAACTTTAAAGAAAATTATTGTTTACTAATAAAAATTTATCATGTAATTTAGGGGTTCAATTAATATTTTATTGCTGATTAGGAGTATTTTAATTCATATTTTTATATGAAAAAATTATGAATGTTTTAAATTTGAATCCTCACAGTCATCATTTACTAATATCAATAGAAACTTATTATTTTTATAATGAGTTATCTTTTATAATGAGTGATAAGATAATGACTATTATGTATCCCACAGTTTATTGCACCTTATTGTGTACCAAAAATCATTGTTTCTATTTTTATTTTTTTTTGTATTTAATAAATAAAAATTTCTTATTTGTTTGTTCTATTTGTTTTTTGGATAAAATTTTTAAATTTCTTTCATGTAACTTCTACCCTTTATGAATTTTAGATATCTCTTTGTCATAATATTTCTATAATCAGGCTCATTTAAAGATTAAAGAGTCGAATTACGTCTAATTAAAGCCATTGAATTAAGCATATAGATCATCAAGTTGCATATTAAAAAGCTCTATTAATGCAATTGGAGAATATCGACAACAAATTTTTACGATTGTGAGGTTTTATTTTAGTACTTTTAATCGTACTTTTATTTATATTATTTCTTTTATCAAGATGTATTTTTAATTTTCAATAAATGAATAATTCATTTTTTCAAAAAAAAAAAACATTGTGATCAACTGATAGGAAATTGTTCTCGCTTAAACGAAATTTCAAGTACAGATCATGATATATGCGACTATATTAAATTAGTCGTTAAGATATCTCTGCTATCTTTGTGGTTCTATCTGGGTCAAACCAGATTAATTAAAGTGTAATAAATTTTAAATAACCATGATTTAGATAAAAAAAATAATATTTTATTAAACTAAAATACTATAATAATGATAATTAATGAAAAATGAAGGAAAAAACTGGCGGGAAAAAGAGGGGAACAATAAGAATGAAGTAGGAATTTTAATTGGGATGATAGTTAGGAATGGGGACATGATGAACAAAAATGGGAAGCAAAATGATTA
>CATIWK010161705.1:0-12327 GCA_949634005.1 Mallotus japonicus
TATTTAATTTAAGGGTTTTACTATCAAGTCACATACTTGATGGCCTTAGAATGAATTAACTATTCAAGTAATTATCATAAAATAAAATGATAATGAAAAATGCCTCCTTTTTTCATAAAATGATAAAGTCAAAACATGGTCATACATGATTGACCTAGTGCATATCACTAATAGATGCATCTAAGGACGACGAGTAGATGTCTGTCCTAGATTCTTATTAGATTAGGATCATTTTTTTGCTCCTCTAAACTGCTATTACTTATAATTGAACTTATTACTTACTTTTGCTTTGATTTTGCAGTGAATGATTATGGTATAACATTTTCTATCTGTTCTTGAATCAGTTGAGGCCTTTTATTCATAAAAATTTGCTATTTTTGATAGCTGAATCTCGCACATATAGCACAAATTCCCTTGTAAAAGTATAAACAAATATATCCTTAACTATTGGAGAGGCATCGCCTCTTCAGAAGGGCTTCGCCTCTTTGTGAAGAGTAGCCTCTACACATAGAGGTGATTGCCTCTATGGCAGCTGTCTGCAGCTATAAAATCCCCAAATTCCTTCTCTTAAATCCCTAACTTCTAATCTCTGAATTTCCTAAATTCTCTCTCTCTGAACTGCATTCCACATTCCCAAAATGACTAAAAGAGACTGGAAATAACTATAACCGATACTGAAAAGCTTGAACGGTGAATCTTGGGCAAGATTAGAACCATTTCATCTAACTGTCTTCCAATCTATACATGCTAGGAAGATCAATTTCCAATTTCTGCACATTCTTACCCAGTTCCTACTAGTTTCTCCCTCTGGCAACTGTGATTCCAAAATTCTGCATATTCTAGACCAAGTAGAATCTGACTTCAACCCTTTCCCTCTTATCTTAGCTGAAACCATCGTTGGATTAGACAACTTTACTGAAACTAGGTGCTTTTTTGGAAGTCCTTTACTGCTGGAGGTTTATTCTCTCTTCACCTTCAATTTACTACTTTTATATAGTTTTTCACTTCCCATATTTATACTTTATACATGCATGGTTTCATAAAAAGCTGAGGTTGCTTGAACCTCCCAGAGATATTACACATTATAAAGCCAAGCACTGTCGCACTCGCAGACTTCATCAGATTCCGGAAGATGTTCGGAGCTGGTTATCCACTTTCCCTAATACTCTGATTCAGTGGATGTGCCTGTGGTGGAGGTTGCAGCATGTGACTGTCCAGAGTTATACCTACTGTGTCCCTATAGCTAGCTTGCATTTTGCTATTTTTTATAATCCTGCACGGCTTTGCAGACAGTATGGACAGAAACAATTAATTCTAGAGCTTGTGCATATGTTTGAAGTAGGACCTTTTACTCATAATTTTCTAGATAACCAGGCAGCGACTTGGCAACGACTTGGCCTCGGAGGATTATTCAAAGGAATATTGATTATAACGGAGATCAGTCCACTGATGACCAGTATAAAGCATGGGTTCAGTTGCAACAAGCAAAAAAAGAGGAATTTATGATAAACAAAAGGACGAGGTCAATACAAGCAACAAGTGGTCAGGGTATTCAAAAGAAAAGAAGACAGAATTAGCTTATATGATTTAGTCTTTATCGCTTTTTGTTGGATGAAATTTCCTTTTAGTTAAGCGGCATGTAATAAGCATTTAATGCAATGTTCAGCAATAATAAAGGTAATCCATTCCATTTAAATTAAGCACAAAGTGAGTATATATTTTTGCTTCTTACATATCTCCTATCGTTAGTTGGCTTGCCTTTGTAAGTTTTCCAACTAACTATTTTTCACTCTCTCTCTCTCCTTTTATATGTCCTTAATTTTTGCCTGGATCGCCTTTTCAAGGTTTTCAATCCAGCAGGACTTTTTATTTTTTTTCATTTTTATAGTTTCTAACTTTTGCCTAGATAACCTCTTTTGCGAGGTTTTCTCCCTAGCGAGACTTTACAAAAAATACTTCTTCAGCTTGTCGAGGTTGATGGGATCTCTGAACTCATTTTCTTCTTAGTCGGATATAATAGCAGCGCCTTTAATGAATAGCTTCTTGACCAAGTACGGGCCTTCCCAGTTCTGCTTGAACTTTCCCCGTGGATCAGTTATTATTGGTTTAGTGAGCTTTAAGACTAAATCCCTCTCTTTGATCTTTCTCGGTTTAATCTTCTTGTTGTAAGCCCAAGCTATTCGTTTCTAATACAGGTATGAATGATACATGACTAGATCTCGACTTCCACTGGCAACACTACTTCACACCCATACTCCAGAGAATACGAAGTAGCTCCCGTTGAAGTTCTAGCAGTGGTTATGTATCCCCATAATGTGAACTGCAGGTAATATGCCCAATCTTTAAAATTCTCCAGTGTTTTGGCCAAAATCCTCTTCATATTCTTATTTGCGGCTTCCATGGCCCCATTAGCTTGTGGTTGATAAGGAGAAGACTTATGATGCTTAATTTTATATTCCTTTAACAAAACTACTGTCTTAGCTCTAAATTGAACACCATTATCACTAACAACATGATGAGGCAATCCATATCTACAAATTATATTCTTCTCTATAAACCTTGCCATCTGTTTTGATCCTACAGTGACATATGACTCTGCTTAACCCATTTGGAAAAGTAATCAATGGCTACTATGATATAACGGTGACCATTAGATGCTTTCGGCCTCACTTCTCCAAATAATGTCAATTCCCTAAGCTGCAAACGGCCAAGGAGAAGTCAACCCCTAAATTTTTATAGAAGGCAAATGGCTCAGATCACCATATATCTGACAATTATGCATTTCTTCACGTATTTCACACAATCTGCTTCCATAGTTAGCCAAAAATAACCTTAACGAGTTATTTTCTTAGCTAAAACCGTTCCGTTCATGTACGGACCGCATACGACCTCGTGAATTGCTTCCATAATTTCCCGGGCTTCAACTTTGTCAACACATCTTAAATGCACACCTGTCGGCATTCTTTTATACAACATCCCGTTATAACTGATAAATTGTCGAGATAACATTCTCAGCGACATTCTTTCTTTTCTATCAGCATCATCAGGAAATTACCCCATTTCCAAATATCACTGCAAATCGTAAAACTAAGGTTTCTCTGCTGGATCGACCGGTATTATCTTGATTTCCTCATAATAAGGATTTCGGGACTTTATTAGGATGAGTGGTTTAATTTTCGCCTATCTTCCTTCTTCCCATACTGAAGCTAGAGTAGCCAGAGCATCTACCATCTGATTCTCTTCCCGCGGTAAATGCATAAATTTGCACTGAATGAAAGATAAAAGGACGGTAGTTGAATAATCCCAATACAGTCTTAGTTTATCTTCTCTCACTTCCCATTCATTGGAGATCTGTTTTACCACTAGCATAGAGTTCCCATACACCGTGATCTCTTTCGGCCCCATGCTTCTGAGCGCTTCCAGACCATAGATATAAGCTTCATACTCGGCTTGATTATTGGTAGCTTCGAATTCTAATCTTTTCTCCATTGGGATCATTTCTCCTTCTGATGAGATAAGAATTACTTTGATACCAGCTCCTTTATTGTTAACAGCTCCATCAAAGTACATTATCCATGTCTGGATTTCTATTGCCCCTAAGTGCTAATCTGGAAACTCTAACTCCCACTCCTGTCCATTATCAACTGGACTTTGAGCTAAGAAATCAGCAACAACTCTTCCTTTTACCACTTTCTTCGCCATATAGTCAATGTCGAACTCGATAAGTAGAACTAGCCACCTGGCTAATTTCCCTATGAGGGACGGTGTCTGCTGAAGATATCTTAGAGGATCGTGCTTTGAGACTGCCTAAATCCTATAAGATTGGAAGTAGTGTCGAAGCTTCTTCGTTGCCCAAATCACTGCCAGACATGTTTTCTCTACCAAGTTGTAGTTGGCTTCATAAGGCAAGAGTTTCTTACTCAAGTAGTACACTGCGTGCTCGACCTTTCCGTTGTCTTCTTGGGCCAACATTACACTTATCACTTCTCTCTCGATTGCCAGATAAAGGATCAACAGTTTACTAGGCCTCGACGACTGTAGAACTGGAGGATTCATTAAATAATTCTTGATAGTCCCAAACTCTTGCTAACATTTGTCATCCTAGATGATTGGCTGATTCTTCTTTAAAAGCTTAAAAATCGGCTCACAAATTGTAGTCAGCTTGGCGATGAACCTACTGATGTACTGTAATCACTCGATGAATCATCGAACCTCTTTCTCGTTCTTCGGCGGAGGCATTTCCCTGATTACTTTGACTTTGTCTGGATCAACTTCTATGCCCTTCTAGCTGACAATATGTCCGAACACCTTTCCTGAAGTTACCCCAAAAACACACTTCTTCGGGTTCAGCCTGAGATTATATCTTTCAGCTCTAGAAACTTATCTAGAGCTTCGAAATGTCCTTTCCATGTTGGAGACTTCACCATCATATCATCCACGTACACTTCTATCTCCTTATGGACCATATCGTGTAATAGAGTTATGGCCATCCTCTAATAGGTAGCTCCTGCGCTCTTCAACCCAAATGGTATGATCGTATAATAATAAATACCCCATTCAGTGGTGAATGAAGTTTTTAGCTTATCAATCACTGCCATCATGATATGGTTATACCCAGAGAAACCATCCATGAATGAGTACATCGCACTGGAATCTGCGTTGTCGACCAAAGTGTCAATATGCAGTAAAGGAAAGTCATCCTTTGGGCAAGCCTTGTTCAAGTCCCTGTAATCTATGCACATTTTGACTCTTCTATCTTTCTTAGGAATTGGGACTATATTAGCTAGCCACTGGGTGTCATCGACCACCTCCAAGAACTTCACCTTCAGTTGCTTTTCCACCTCTTCTTCAATCAAGAGAGCTCATTCTGGCCTTAATCACCTCTTCTTCTACTTTATTAGTGTGATGTGAGGATATATAGGGATTGTATGCTCTGTAATCTCTCTATCGATCCCTGGCATATCCTCATAACCCCAAGCGAATACTTTATGTCGTTTCCTTATTGTTTCTTTTATTTTCTCTCTGTCATCAGGAGTTAAATTCGAAGCAATAAGTATATTCTTAGGATTATCACATGTGCCTAAATTAAATGATTTAGTTTACATTGAATTAATGTCAAACATATGCATAAAATGATCATCACACACAGAATAACCATTAGGAAATACATCACATAAATAAGCAAAGTCAGACTCTATTGCATTTACTTTAGAAAAGAAAAAGATCATCATTGTTAAACAGGTTAGCAGGAGAGATATCAAGATCATCATAAAAAACATATATGATGGAGTAAAAAACAAAGGACTCAAAACTAATCTCTTCCATTTGGTCGGCAGTAACTTTCAGCTCCGTTGCAGGGATGTCCTCTTTAAACTCAGGAAATAGCACTAGCTCCTCCACTATTGGCTCATTCTTAGTAACTTTACTGGTCCTATTTAATTGTTCTGCAAAGATTTCAAACCCAGGGACCATCTTGTTGGTGATCATCAATGGTTCAGGAGCTCCTTGATATGGGTCGTATATGCCTTCCCTCACAAACATTTCCTACAAAGGCTTGATCTCTAGCTCAGCTTTGGACTTGTTCTTTCCCTTTTTCTTCCTCTCAGAATTGGCTCCAGCCTTACTTCCCTCTGCTTGCTTATCAGTGTCGAGATATCTTTTCCCATGTTTCAAAAACATCGTTTTTGCCTCAATAGACTTAGATGGGCCTTACTGGTCCTTTCCTAACCCCATTCTGGGCATGAAGTTCTGTCTCGTCATCATTTTCATGATCTTGGTGCTCAACTCATCTTCGTAAATTATACAAACCTCGAAGCTTGGAATGAACGGGATTTCTTGGGGAGCCATTCTCAATGTAGTAACAACAACTTTGGTCTCAGCTGAGATGGTGACCACCTTTCCCTTATGTGGGAATTTCATCTTTTGGTGGAGGGTAGATGGCACACCTCCCAAAGGATGAAACCATGCCCTTCCTAACAAGATAGCAAAAGTCATAGGAATGTCAATCATATGAAAACTGACCTAATATTTAACAGGTCCAATTTTAACTAACACCCTGAAAGTCCCCTCAACAGGCCTCTTCATATCATCATAGGCCTTGATCACTACGTCTGATGATTTTAGGTCAGCCATTGTCAGTCCCAACTTGGGCAAGATCTTCAAAGGGCAAACATTGATAGCGAACCCATTATCCACTATCACAGAGCAAGTTAGCTTCCCTTTAACTTCGGCTTTGATAAACAGGGGTTTGAGGTAATCTCTCCCTTCCAATGGCAAATCATCATCGGTGAACATTATGGTTCCGTGAGGGCTTTCCGTTAGTGAATCCACAAGTTGCTCAAGAGTATGATTTAAAGGGACCATCTTATGGTCCAAAGCCATAACTAGTGCTTCCTTATAGGCTTTGGAATGCATTAACATCTCCTAAACACTAGCGAGAGTCTTTGCTTCTCTCTTGGCTTTATAAACTTCCTCCATTTCCTCAATATTTTCTTCATCTCCAAATTTCTCTTTTGAGTCTATCTGCCCTTCTTCAAACTCATCAGTTTTGACTCCCTTCTTCTCAAGTTTCTTCACTAGTTGGACTTTCTTGCCCCCATCATTTTTCCACAGGTCTATTACTCCTCCCGCTTCATTATCAGAGCTCTATATATCTAAGACACTCACATTGACCTCTCCATATTGTTCTTTCAGACTCAAGTATTCTGGTTCAGGTTTAGGGGATGTAGGTGTGGCATTAACGAAGGAGTTTAGGACTTGCTCCTCAGTCAAACCGGTGTTTATCACAAGGATGGATTGGTTTGGTGGTGGCATGTTTCGATAATTGGGTAAAGGGTTATTTCTTATATTTGGTTTTCTTGTTTCTAGGTCGGTGATTTTTCCTAAGTCTATCATGTCTTGGATTTCGTATTTTAAATAGGTGCAATTATCAGTGTCGTGGCCAATAGTCTGGTGATATTTGCAGTAGAATTTTGGGTTAGCATTGGGAAATTATGGTCTTTGGGGTAAAGGTTGCAACAGGTTGTTCTCAATTAACTTCTCTAGAACCTTGGAGAGAGGCCTTCCCAGATTGGAAAACCTTCTAGGTTGCTGAACATCATTTATCTGCATATTGCTACTTAGTCCAATCCCACTACTGGATCCGATTCCCTCTCTTCTTGAGGATCTTCTACTAAAAGACTTACTTTCCTGTGCTAAGTCCAATTCTTTCTGCACCCCAAACCTGTAGAATTCTTCAAAATTTTGGATTCCCAAATCTTTCAACTTCTTGGAGAGCGGGAGAATGCATCCCTCCATTGTTATTACTAACTGATCATTCTCAAAGGGTTGGTGCTTCATCTGTGCTAGTTTTTCTCTCCACCTAATCAAGAAATCAGCGAAAGGTTCATTGAATCTTTGTTTGATATTCTGCAAATCTCTCAAAGTCACTTCCATCTGGATGTTGAGACTGTATTATTTTACAAACGTAGGACATAATCCTTCCCAATCCACTTGGATATGAGGTTCCAAGGAATAATACCATCTGATTGGCGCTCCCTCGAGGGATAAGGGAAACTGTTTGATAATCTGTGCATTGTTTAAGCTGGTTATTCTCATATGAGTTACATATTGTTTGAGATGCAAATGGGGATCCTCAACTCCAGTTAACTTCTTCATATCAGGAAACCTGAACTTTCGAGGTAGAGGATCATCACCTTGTCCCAGACTTAAATCGGAGTAGTTTATCGGAGCATCTATCCCTTTTTCTTTCATCATCAACTGCATTTGAGCCATAGACTTAACAAGGTCTTTAGCCCACTTTGGTTTCTCTAGATTCTCTGCGATGTCCACATTCATATTTAGTCTTGCTATAGGTGCAGCCAACAAAGTTTCTTGGTCATCTTCAATCTCTTGCCTCTCAAAATTCTCAACGTTGAGATCAAAAGACTGTGGTGTAGGTGCAGGTACAGGTGTAGGCGGTTCTTATCTATCATGCCTCCTATCTTCAGCCAGTATTTGCCATATAATCATTCGGGTTTGTTCAACAATTTCTGCCTTAAACTGTTCTGGATCAAAACTCACTGATGTTGTATCCTTCGACATTCTAATTAAGCGACTGGTGTTGGAATGTGTCCAAGCGGATGACTGATTCGGATCTATATCTGCAATCACTTTTGGTTAGAAACATGTAAGACTTGTATGCATGATATGCAGGCTCTCAAATGTCGAGGAAAAATAAATAAATATTCTATTTACATAAAACATGTAACAAACAAGACAAAACTCTTCAAACGACACTTCCACCCTTATCTCTTCCGCACGCATGTTCAATGGCGAGTTCCTTTTCCTAGGATTGTTAGCCGGGTTTTGATTATCAACAGGGGATAATAAAACTGACATATGTAAAGAAACTCTCAATACGCAACAAACAAGTTGCAATTCCTTTAGAATAAAGCCAAAGTCCACTTAAATGGGCCAAGTAGAGCATTAAAGGCTCAATTTTGGCATAATCTATTTGCAAGTGGGTCATAGTGGGCATGAAAGGCCCAACTTTGACATGGTCCATTTGCCAATGGGCTTGGGCTTTATTGCGAGGCTTGCTAAATGGCATAAGACACATGCATTTGGAAAAATCTTAGTGGAAATTGCTAAGTTATTTACATGAGTTGGGTCAAGGGTAAAAAGCTACGGCTTCCATAGTTATATACATCCATTACGTCCCCCCACTCAAGGGTCCGTGCGACGTGGATAAGTACGTGTCATGAGTGATAATAATCAATATCCTGCCACCAGGTTTGAGTGAAACACAAGCAGCGAAGTACTGACTATTATCGGTTTATTTGGGACTGACATGCACATTATGTGAAAAAAGTGTAGTGAATGCAATAATATGCAAAGGAAATGATTCGATACTCAAGGATGATAAATTACAAAACACCATGGAATCAGTTTCTCAATCCCCAGTGGAGTCGCCACTGTAGGCGACAGGGTTTATAGCGCGCCCAAGTGTTTGACGACCACTGCACTGTGTGAGCTCAAGGCCCACTAGGAAATACAAAATGGGCTTGAGGCCCAAATTGGAGATGGATTCACCACCTGGATGAAAATCGGGACACACTTACAGCAACTAGATTCCACGGAGGTACCCAGAAGCCATCATCAGAGATCGGGTTAGGAAACTGGGTATGGGCTTGGAATACCCACCCAACCTTACGGTTGGCCTCCGTTTGTGTTTTATACTTTATTACCCGTGATTATCAAATTATTTCCTTATTACTGTGGGTTGCAAACGCTTCTAATTTTACATTTTACCAACTTTGCACATTAGTCCTGTTTGCTTGCTTGTTTTCCTTGCACTTGTTACAAATAAATAGGGTAAATATTACAATCATTCATTTAAAACAAATGGAAAAGGGATTAGGGATTATAATACTTTATACAATTAATACAATAACAAATCTAAATAAAACCTCTCAAGAACTAATTAACTCATTAATTACTTAGTGATTGAAAATCACCAAGAACCTACAACAAATAGTGGTTAGCTCCATTTCAACAATAAATAGTTCTATTTATAAAATAATTCGAATTTAACTTGCATAGAAATAAACATATATGTTCATATAATCATGGATTTATCATTCAACTAATCCTAAAAATATAGCAATCGCATACAATTCTAAACATATCAGGTAATATATACGTATCAGATACCGAAAGTAAACTAAAAAGATACTAAAAAAAAGTAGAGTTTCAAGGGATTCTGGCTAGGAGGCGATTTGAGATCGCCGCAACATTAGCAGGTGACGTCTCCTCTTCAACATATACAACACAGTTCACATGTCTTAAATGCTAAGTAACTTCGAAATAAACTCAATTTATGCAAATATGTATAGATCAAGAGCTAATATTCAATGTTTCATATAATCATGCTTCAATATGGCATCACATAAACACCAAATACCACAAATAAACCAAAGTTAAACAATTGATGCTTTTATTCAAAATAAAGGACTTGAAGCTCAAAAATAAGGATTCTCACTGATTGAAGTACGTTTGAAGCTCTTAACTAAGCCCTTAGAGCTTGATTTGTTAGTTTGAATGTAAAAATTCCCTTCTCCTTCAAAGAAATGGATTCCTTAAACTTGAAACTCTACTTCTCTTCCTCTTTTCCTTTTGTTTTCTCTCCTTTTTCTTTTAAGAATGTTTTTTTTTCTTTTCTCCTTTATTCCTTAGTTCTGAAAAATGGCCAACCTCCCCTAAAATATCAGCCAATACCCCTACTTAAGCCTTTCTCTCTCTCTCTCTTCCTAATTCCCAAAAAAACAAGGTTAATTCTCCACCTAGTCTTTTTCATCATTGTTCCCCCTTTTCCAGCTCATTTTTGTGCCTCAAAAGTCTTCTTTTTACGCACAAAATGCAGAGAGGAAGAATGTAGGTCCATTTGGGGTGTTAAATGCAGCATTTAATGACATTTAATGTTGCAGGGGACATGTGTGAAGAGGCGTCGCCTCTTTGATGAAGCATCGCCTCACTGATGCCCAAGGTGAAGAGGCGATTGCCTAGAAGAGCTTAGGCCTGGGCCTGAGCTTGGGCTTGAAGGCTTAATGTTTTGGGTTTTGGGCATTTTGGACTTTGGGTTTTAGGCTAGGTATTGGGCCTGGTTTTAAGGTTTCGGGCCAGGTTTAAGCTCTTGAATCTATTCTAAAGAAGATCTCGGGTCTTCATGCATTCAATATTCGGATTGTCTCATCACTAGGCTTTTGTTGCGGGCCGACCAAACCGAGTGTGTCCACAATTATTATTATTATTATTATTTCATTTGTGTGGATGAATTTGCATGGATTGTCATTGGCCGTTATGACTTTTATGCATTGAAATAACCATTATGGCTTAAATTTTTATTTTTATTTTATAATGATTATGGTTAATTAATTATAATAATATTAAAAATAATATCATAATTATAATAATATTATGATTTTTTATTTTTTTATTTTAACATTATTATTATCCAATAAAAAATAAAAATTTTAAATAAAAAATAAAAAATAAAAATAAAATAGAAAACAAAAAATTAAAAATCAAAATAAAAAATTAAGAAAAGTGGCCATACCGCCACTGCTAGTGGCAGTATGGCCCCAACAAGGAAAAAAAAAAGTGGCCATACCGCCACTGACACAGACGGTATGGCCCATAAAATATTGATAAATTTTCTTTCTCCTCCACCTCAAGTAAAAATATCATAAATTGAGAAATAGTTTCTCAAATTATAAAAAAAAAAAAAACTACTTTTAAAAGTACCTAATTTTGAAAATAAAATTTTATTTTACCATAATTTGGTAAATAGCCAGACACCTTTACTGCTTTACGTCAACAGCGGAAAAGAAAGGAATTATGCAAACCCAAAGACAAAGAAGTGATACACTGGGAAGAAACGGTTGAGAAGATGGATATGCATATAAAGCTTCCAAAAGTTCATTCTGTATTGTCAGAAACTTGGATTCATTGAAGGTGTGCATCTTATATTTGTGTGTAGTTTGATCTCGTTTCATCAATTTGCCAATTTTCTTTGGTGTAGGACGCAAAAAGTTCTGATAAAATGGGGGATTCTGCCTCATGTAAATTCACATGGAAGATCGCAAACTTTTCCAAAGTGTCTGTGAAGAAACTGTACTCAGATGTTTTCATTGCTGGAAGATGTAAATGGTATTGTTCTTTGATCTACTCTAGATTTTGTTTTTATGATGTGATTAGTGATATATCGGGTGAATTAATGAGGGGACTCGAGTTATCATCTGGTTCATCTTTGTTGACGAGTCAGTGACTCGCCTGCAACGCAGCTAAAGAGTTTTGACGGGCCTTTGCCCCAGTTCAACGTCTAAGTTAGGCTTTGCTGAAAAAAGTAGAGCGTATATAATAGAGTGATTAGATACGAGAGTGGGTATTTTGGGGCTGTGTTCTTGGGTTATCTTTTTTGCTTGCACTCATGTCGTGTGGATGGTTGTTAACATATTTCAAATATTTTTATGGGCTGCCACATGACGGGTCTCACAAATGTAGGTATCTAAGAGTTAGTGCTCTTGGTGGCGTGGGGCTGGGAGAGAGGACTTGATCACATGTTCTCTCTCCCCAAGAACTGCTCTTACCACTTAGAGCTAGGCCTCATGGGTAATGAGTATATTTATGTTGATATTTTAATATTGCCATTGCTTATAATAAATAATAGGTTTTAAATTTGTGATATGCTCATCATTTGATATATGTACTCGTGTCGTTTTCACAAGACTGTTTTCATTTTGGTGTGTGTGTTTGGCAGGCGTTTACTTCTTTTTCCAAAAGGAAACA
>CATIWK010161760.1:0-11095 GCA_949634005.1 Mallotus japonicus
TTATGTATAATATAATTGAAATAAATAATTTTTGGATGTATTATGTATTTAAAGAAATAATTTATGTTACATTTTATTTTTTAGATATTTGTTGACATGATATTAGTAAATGAAAATCAAGGAGGAATTAATAGGAAGCTCGAATTATAGAGGAAGCATTCAAAGTGACAAGATACCAAACGGAATACATACACAGCATGGTCAAAGAAGAAATCAGAATGCAGTCAACTGGATGACGGGGCATATATATATATATAATTAATTAAATTATATAAATAATAATTTAAATTAAATATTAAATTATAAAAATTAAATTATTAATTAAATATAAATAATAATTAAAAAAATGAAATAAGAAATAAAATAATATTTCTAGATGAAAGAATTCCGTCATATCAACAAAACAAATATTTCAAAATAATGAAAAACAATTTGAAAAAAAAGCGAATTGGTCACTATAACTACTGATCTTAGAACCAGTAAAAAGAGGATTGCTTATTCCTCAATTGAATCAAAAGTCAATAAACCTAGATTAGAGCTAACTGAAGAAGAAAAAACAAATGCATCTTCATTGCATTATTTGCTTACTGTCTCTTTCCCTTCCTTTATTTTTGTTTTCATTTTTTTCGCCATTCTCAATTTCATTTTTGCCTGAGAGATCATCAATCAATAAAAACCCAAAAAGCTTTATCCATCAAAGCTAACAAAACTCCATTTTCTTTCTAGCAAATTTTCTTTATTTTGTGGTTTTCTCTGCTGCCTCTGGCTCAAGTGACCCTATTTAGGATGAAGTGAGACAAGAAGCCAAGTTGGAGGTAGATACCCACTTCGTTTTTTATTCAAAAAGTGATGGTTTTGTTTCTAGGTTAGTGATGTTTGTGTTAGCTAGTGTTTATCCTCATCTACACTTATGTCAGTTGTTATCGTGTTAGTCATGTTCCTTATCAGGACTCTATGTTAGTTCTCTTATACTCATCCATCTGTTTGTAATGTAATATATATTTCTATACATGCTTTGTATAAACTATGATAACATATATACAAAACCACATTCTTCTCCATTACATTACATGGTATCAGAGCTTGACAAACATGGCAGCTCAACTTGTTCCAGTAAATTCTAACTCCACCACATCGACAACTTCAGTCTCCACAACCAACTACACCTTTGCCATAAAATTATCTCCCATAAATTACCTTGCTTGGAAGACATAGTTTGCTCCTCTTCTCAACTTTCATAATATGAATAACTTAATCGATGGATCACCACTACCATCTTCAACTGTTGTCTCATCGACTGATCCAAATACATCAGTCCCAAATCCTGAATATGTTCAATGGTTCAAACAGGATCAATTACTTTTATCTTGGATACTCTCATCTCTAACTGAAGATGTTTACTCATACATTATTGGCTGCAAAACCTCCTTGGCTGCGTGGAATGCACTGGAGAGTGCCTTTGGATCTGTATCTCAGACCCGTCAACTACAACTCTATGTTGAGCTTCATGATTTAAAAAAGAATGATATGGATGTTGCTCAGTTTCTTCAAAAGGCTAAAGCCTTATCTGATGAGCTTGCTACTGCGGGAAAAATGATTTCCTCTTCTGAATTTAATGCCATCGTCTTTTGCAATGTTGGCATGGAATTTCAACCAATTGTTTCTGCTCTCAATCTCAGAATCGAACCTGTCACATTCTCTGAACTCTACAGTCAACTGATATCGCATGAAATCTTACTTAAGAGCTATATGATTGCTCCTTCTGCTCATCTCAGTATTCGACCTCTTGCCTCGTCTCCAAGACCACCCAATATGCCTTCATACTTTCGAAAAAATTCCAGCAAACAAAAGTGTCAAATCTACGGGTATTTTAACCACACAGCTGATCGTTGTCGAAAGCGCTATGCACCTCGCAATGCTTCTCGTCAATCAGTCCCACCCCAAGCTCATTTCACATGGCAATCTCAGGCTTCAACTCCATCGTTTTCCCCACCAGCTCCAACCTTTTCTCACCCTTCATCGCCTGCTCCATGGATTGCGGATACGGGTGCCACTCATCATATGACACCCGCCATCCATCATCTTCAACACATGCAGCCTTACAAGGGTGGTGATGCGGTCACTATTGGTAATGGTCAATCTATGCCTATCTTACATACAGGTGTTGCTCTTGCCTTCAACAACACATACTGATTTGATTTTAAATGAGGTACTCCATGTTCCTAACCTTTCCAAGTCCCTGCTTTCTATACATAAATTTTCTATTGACAATAATTGTTTCTTTGAATTCCATCCTACCTATTTTTTGGTGAAGGACAAGAAGAGCAAGGGCATCCTATTGCACGGCACGAATAGTAGGGGACTGTATGAACTCTTTTCCACCAAACCGCAAGCAAATCTTCATCAGTTCACTTCCTTTGATACTTGGCACGCTCGGTTGGGCCACCCAAGATCATCAGTTGTCTCTCAAATTATTCATAAACATCACTTGCCAGTTTCGTCTCCTCGTCATGCTACCAATGTCTGTTCTTCTTGTCGTCTTGGTAAAATGGCGAAGCTCCCTTTTGCATCGGTGGATCATCATACTCTTCATCCTTTTAAGATTGTTCATACTGATGTTTGGGGTCCTTCCCCAGTGTTAAGCAATTTAGGATTTAGATATTTTGTCTTGTTTGTTGATGACTATTCGCGTTTTAGTTGGCTTTTTCCAATAAAGAATAAAAGTGATGTTTTCCAAATTTTTAAACAATTGGAGGCTTTTATTAAAATTCAATTTCAGAGTACAATTAGAGCTGTTCATTCGGATTGGGGTGGAGAATATCAAAAACTCAACCCCTATTTCAAACAACAAGGCATTATCCACCGCATTGCTTGTCCCTATACCTATGAACAAAACGGTTTGGTTGAACGAAAAATTTGCCATATCGTTGATACCGGCCTCACTCTCCTTGCCCATGCTTCTATTCCTTTTAAATTTTGGTCTTATGCTTTTCTTCATGTCATACAAGCCATTAACAACATGCCCAGCACCAGTGTTAAAAATAAAATTCCTTTTGAAATTTTATTTCATAAACCACCTGACTATTCTAATAGTCGAATATTTGGTTGTGCTGTATACCCTTATCTCAGACCATATAACAAGCACAAGTTCTCCTATCGAAGTAAACAATGTGTTTATCTTCGGATGTCATCGAGTCACTGTGGTATTTTTTGTTTAGATATCTCTTCTAATAGGGTTTACATTGTGCATCATGTCCTTTATGATGAGAATGTCTTTCCCTTTAAACTTCTACCTTTCGTTGGACTCTCCCATCCCACCACTCCCCAGTCATCGAGTCCTACCTCCATTATACTTCCTGTCCCCTCTACTTATGTTGACGCTACAGGATTGACACTAGTTGCTTTTAACGTTCTTCCCACATCAGGTATGTCTCTTATTCTATTTAATTCTCCTTCTTCTACAATTTTGCCGTCTCCTACCAATACTTCCGTACCTATTTCACCCGCTCCCCATTCTTCTGCCACATCTCCATCTGAAACAACCCCCGAATCAAATACTGACCTCCAACTGATTGTCGACCTCACAAACTACCCATCCTCACTTCCACCTCATCAACCCGACCCCGATCGCACTCACTCTATGCATCTCCGACCCACTACAATGGCCAAACGTCAAACTCATCTTTCCACCAAGTCCATAAATTACCTTAAGCATGAGCCTCACACTTTTAATCAAGCTAGTAGCATTCTGAATGGCAAAAGGCTATGTCTGATGAGATGAATGCATTGTTAACCACTAACACTTGGGACCTCATTCCACCTCCTTCCAATGCTAATATAATTGCTAACAAGTGGATTTACAGGATCAAATGTAAGTCAGATGGCACAATAGACAGGTATAAGGCTCGCTTAGTGGCCAAGGGCTTCACTCAACAACCCAGAATCGACTACAAAGAGACATTTAGTCCTGTTGTCAAAGCCACTACCATTCGCACAGTACTAGCTCTAGCTGCCATGAACAAGTGGGACATCAAACAAATCGACATCTCCAATGCTTTTCTATATGGTCACCTCAATGAAACCATTTACATGCATAAACCTCTTGGTTTCATTAATGAAAATCACCTAGACTTTGTTTGCCGCCTCAAGCGCTAACTCTATGGCCTTAAGTAGGCACCTAGAGCGTGGTTTTCTCGCCTTGCATCATTTCTCCATCAACATAATTTTGTCAATTCCAAGGTTGATTCATCTTTATTTCTTCATCGTACTGACCATGCTTCTGTTTATATCTTAGTTTACATGGATGATATTATGATAACAGGTTTTTCCTCCATACTTATTCAACAAGTGCTCACTGCCTTACAAGCCGAGTTTCCCGTCAAGGATTTGGGTGATCTGAGTTATTTCCTTGGCATCGAAGTGTCCCGCACAAGTACTGGCTTACTCTTGTCTCAACATCGCTATGCTCTCAATCTCTTAGCGCAAGCTAGTCTTCAACATTCCAATTCTTGCAAAACGCCAATGGCTTTATCTCCCAAGCTTTCTCGACTATCTGGCACTCTTACCACCAATGACACTGAGTATCGTAAATTACTTGGTGCCTTGCAGTATTTGACTATAACTCGTCCGGATATATCTTACACGGTAAACAAACTTTGTCAGTTTATACACCAGTACAAAGATGTTCATTGGCAGGCACTCAAACGGCTTCTCCGCTATATTCTTGGTACCATTCATCTTGGTCTTCATCTCACCGATCAATTTTCCTTTGATATTGTTTGCTATGTGGATAGTGATTGGGGTGGTGATCTTGATGATCGCCGGTCTACTACTGGCTATGCTATCTTCCTTGGCAATTCCATGATTTCTTGGCTTTCTAAAAAGCAACCAACCATTGCTCGCTCCTCCACTAAGAGTGAGTACAAGGCCATCGCCAATGCTACCTCAGAGTTTTTATGGCTTCGCTCTTTGTTAACTGAGCTTGGTTTTCTGCCCAAATCATGCACTCTTCAATGTGACAATATTGGTGCTGTTTACTTGTCTTCCAACCCCGTCTTCCATGCTCGAACCAAACATATAGAGCTCGACGGGGGGTGTTAGCTAGTGTTTATCCTCATCTACACTTATGTCAGTTGTTATCGTGTTAGTCATGTTCCTTATCAGGACTCTATGTTAGTTCTCTTATACTCATCCATATGTTTGTAACGTAATATATATTTCTGTACATGCTTTGTATAAACTACGATAACATATATACAAAACCACATTCTTCTTCATTACATTACAGTTTGATTTTGAAAATATTTGCCCATTTCCTTTCCTCAACGATTCTTCTTTGTTTTATGTTTTTTATAGGCAGAGAAGATCAGATAAGAGTCTAAGAAAAGAATGGCGGTCAAAGACATTGATGATCTACCTAAGCTTCATGCTGAGTATATGGCCTTGACACCGTTTTGGTTTCTGGAAAGAGCAGCTACTGTACATCCTACTAAAAAAGCTTTAGTCTGTAGTTCAGTCATCTACAAGTAGCGCCAGACTTACTAGCGGTGTTGTCGATTAGCAATTGTAACATCGGTACTGGTAGCACTGTGCACCGTAAACACAGTGATCATACAAAAATTTCTACTTTGTTTATTTAAATTCATGTGAAAATGTGTTGATTGAATCATTTTATTGATTTTTGTTTATGTTTAATTATGAAATTAATGGTTGTTAATTTAATTATGGGATTTAGATTTTATGTGTTAATTGTTGAAGTGATTTTTCTTTGTCAAATACGGAATTGTTTGCAAGTTCTGCTGTGCAAGTTCATAATTTGATAATTTGGCTTTGCAAATTATTTAAATTTGCAAGTTCATAATTTGATAATTTGACTGCTTCATAATCTCTGAAAGGATGCTTGTACAATAACTATATTCTTCCTTTTAATTTATGAGAAGCTGGAGTTGTCAACACCCATTAATCCTTCTTCTTCTTCTCATTTTATGTATGCTTAGAATTCTTTTTTTTTTAACGAAACTTATGTTTTTCCATTAAACTGCTAACTGATTTGCTATATTGAAGGTTTGGGACCGTGAGAAATTTGTCATTATACCGGATCATTATATATTTACCATGGATGAACGTGCAAACTGTAATATGGATATATTAAGGGATTTCTGCCAGGAGAAAATATAAAGTACTTCTATGATATCAAGGATCTTAGTAACTTTAAGGTAAAGTTTCATGATTATATGTATTGCCAATTTTTTTGAGAGATTTACTTTACTGGTCTTGCACTGATGTTGAGAGGGCATTTTACTTCCTTACTTTGCAGGTCAACCCTGATTATAAAGGTGTATACCACGTTGCACTTGCCCAAAAAGGTCATTATAGACCAGGAGAAGTGCGATTCTTTGTACAGAATCAATGAAATGTGAGACTTTATCCCCTTACATTCTAGAGCAACAATTATTCATTCATTTCTCCTTTCAGGTTCTATTAGGTACAGACTCTCACACCTGCACTACTGGAGCATTTGGATAATTTGCTACTAGAATTGGTAATACTGATGTAGGTTTTGTATTAGGCACTGGGAAACTCCTGCTCAAGGTTTGTAAAACTTAATCTTATTTTTTTAATTCCACTGCTATTGAAGTTGAATCTTGAAAATTTTCTTAAAGTCATGTTTTACTATTATTTATGAAAATTACATTACTTAGTGATTATATTTATTTTCTTTTTTTCAAACTGCAGGTGCCCCAAACTTTGAGATTTGTAATGGATGGTGAAATGCCTAACTATTTATTAGCAAAAGATTTAATTTTGGAAGTGAGTTAATTGGATTTGAGACATTTTCTTGCTTTAATTAGGTGCACGATTGGCCTTAAGTGAAATTCTGAATTCTTTTCTTTTTTCCTTTATTGATATTGTCTCTTTGCAGATTATTAGTGAAATATCTGTGTCTGGTGCAACCTATAAATTAGTTGAGTTTGTTGGAACAATTGTTAAAAGTTTAAATGTAAGTAAACCTTGTGTTTTGATGCACTAACAAAGTGTGCCAGTTAAATTTTGTTTGCATCACTTAATAATTCATGAGCACATCATTTTCTTGGTTGTTTTGATTTTCTTTCATACTTAGATGGAAGAGCATATGATAGTATGTAACATGGTTGTCGAAGCTGGAGGAAAGAATGAGATTATCCCTGCTGATAGTATCACATTTAAGCATCTTGAGGTATAATGTAATAGATTCTATGTTGTTGTTTAGCTTTTCTTAATTTTGCCAAGGGAGTTTTCTTCTTTTTTTTTTTTAATTTTTATTGCATAGCACAAGGTGATATGGACATGACCAAGCTTGAGGATGGTGATGGTGGTGGCGTTTCCAAAGATAAAGCTAAGGATCTATTAAGCATTCCGCAAGGCCCAATTACAAGGTCAAGGTCTAAGAAGCTACAAGAAGCCTAATTGGCTATATGCAAGATTGGGCTAGTCAAGGAAGTTCAATTGATCATGCTAGGTTTGGCCCAAGTGAAGACACAACTGAATGAGCTTTGTTTAATGTTTTGCAAGTCCAAATACATGAAGACTAATGTGGGCTAGTATATGGGCTGAAATCTCTTATTTAAGTTCAGAACTATGTTATTTGCTATTATACTTATGTGGCAGCTAAGTTTAACAGTTTCACTAGGGTTTCTTGTGTTAGGATGTTATAAAAATACCCCTTATGGTGTGTTTTATTCAGATTTGAAATTTAATAAAAATAGTCCTTGTTTCCTTTGAATATTTGCTTGAATTCTTGTTGAATGCATAAACCACTTATCAAAGAATTGATCTATCCTTGTGGCGTATTAAGGGTTAGGGTTTAAAGAACTTAGTTTTCTTTAGGTTCTAATCTTGATCAACCAAACCTTTGCAATCTGATCTAAGCGATTCTTGGGCTTTGAAATTCAATTTTTTATTGGGTTTCCTCAATAGTAATTCACGGGTTCATAATCATTAGGGTTTGTGGTTCTAATCCTTGGAGGTTCTTAACATTTAGTATAAGAGCTTGTCTCAAATAAGGTTTTTTTCAATTCAATTCTACGTATCCTTAACTAATTTTTATTTATTAGAACTATATTTTTATTTTTATTTTGTGTTTAAAAAAAGAAAAAAAGTTTTTTTTTAAATTTTTTTAGGATTTGAAATTTATTTTTATTTTCTATTTATGAGTTAACAAAATTATGTCTTGAATTTTTTTGTCTAGTTTATATTTTTATGTTTTTTTTTTCTTATGTCGTGTTTGTGAGTCTTTGTTAAAAAAAAAAAATCAATTGCATGGAAGGCAAAGATTTAAGGACAAATCTTTTTGAAGAAAGGGAGAATGATATGTTCCTATGTTCCAAAGAGGAAGGTTTCAAGATTTGTTCATGCTAATAAGTCAACTTCCATTTAAGACAAGATCAATTCGTGTGAATTCGTATTTTGTGTAGCACGCTTTCACCATAACTCACTCTAAAAAATTTGGATTGAGGTAATTCAAGAGGCTATAGAAATCTAAGACAGAGAGCTACAACTTTAATGAAGAAAGATGAGGCTAATTCGATCGTCTTCATGGGCCAAAATTATGAGAGATTATCAGATCGTGAACAAAACTGGGCAGACTGAACATACATCAGTAAATGGGCCATATCTCACTCAATATAAATCCAAATGAAGAAATTCAAGATAATGCTTAAAGCTTATATCAAGGGATATAACTTTTGTGTTTTGGGCTTGTGTCAATTCAGCCTTCATGATGGTGAAAAGTGCACTACAATGTACTGTATATGTAAATCCGAATTTGACTAGGATTATATTTTCTTATTTAAGAAGGATTTTGTTTTCTTGTTTAGTTAGGATATTAATTAGGTTTTATTTAGGGTTTCTTTGAGCCTATATAAAGGCCTTATTTTATGTAACGTTAGGTGTGCAACCATGGATGATTAATAAAATTTAGAGAGTTTTCTCTTTGGTTACTTGGTTAACCATGTGACAACCTTTGTGACTTATCAATGTATCTTTCAGACAGTAGATTGTGGCGTCTTCTTAATAGCTTTTTTTGCTTGTTTGTTATGTTTAAAAGGTCAAAGTTTTGATATAGCTTTGGTTGTTTGGGCTAACTAAACATGAGGTGAAGGTTTCCTTTATCTGAATTAGAAATTGATTTGAACTTTCCTTGAGAGCATGGGTTTGGATTCTTGTTGAACGGGTTCCTAGAGCAAGTCATCTGTGGGTCCGTATCATTTAGAGTTGTTGCTGAATTCACTATTGGGGTTTTCAAGTTTGGGTTTGAATGCATAAATGGGTTCTCAAGCTTATTATTGGAGGTTCCGTATCACAAGGAGTTCTTGTAAGGATTTACTGTGTTCTCTTTTGTTATGCACAGGATAAGACACACATTCCTTATGAACCAGTTTATAGTGATGACAAAGCAAGGTAGATTTTTTTTTTTATAATTATGGCTTCTGCTTGATTATTTCATACTTTCTAAGGATTATGGCAAAATGATACATAACTGATACCACCAGTAGGATGTTATTAATAGCGTTTAATAATGTCTAAAGTTTATTTCTAAATAATATCAGCAAATTATGCAGCTCATTGGGTAAAAGGGAAGCTTGAGCTATTTTCATAATTATTAGTTAAGTTGATCTATAGTAAATATTTTTGTACTGAGAGTACTAAAGGGATCACAAGGGTCTGGACTTCTGGGTAATAATGGATAAAGAGGTTGCGGTAAACATCCTTCATGTTGTGTATTTAATTCAAGAACTGTAAATTAGCTTTTGGTTTGTTATCAAGTTTGGTGTCTCATCGTAAAAATATTTAATTAAACCTTAATTAATGTACAGATTTCAAACGAGTCTAGGCTTTAAAGATTGCTATACTGCATGGTGGGTGGGGGCGTACGTGGGGCTGCTATATCAATTTTAATTTTGCAATAATATCTAAAAATTCCAATGATTAAGTATCGTTATAATTTTAAATTAATCCTTATAGTCTTTCATTTGAATGTAACAAATTGTTGTGCTTAATGATCATTGATCACTGATCGGTGGAGTGCTCTGAGTTGGCATTTATGAGCTTTCATATGTTGCTTAAAGGTATGCAGATGAACTTTTATGCTTTTTGGTGGAAGATTCTATATAATTTTAAGCCTTTGTGGATGTCATGTGAAAACTGAATCACTAAACCTTCGTATATGTGTTCTTTTGAACATAACTATAGTGAATAGTGGATCAAAATTTGGCGAAATTACACACATTGTTATAACAAGTTTTTGTACTTGGGCCATTTATTGAATTCCTAAAGTTGATCAGTTGCTATGTTCATGGTAAACTATTATTAACTGTCCTGACTTAAGATTATAGTCATTATAGGCACAAAACATAGTTGATGGTGCCTAATAATTTTAAGGTGAAAAAGAAATAAAATATGAGACTGAACAAAGATAACAGAAGATAATTAATCTTATAACAGGCCACTGTTATTCATAATAATATTTAATAAAGAAGGGGGAAGAAGCAAGGACTGAAAGGTAGTAGAAATCTTTGCAAAATAAAGAAAAAAGGTCCTAGGATATTGTATTATGAGATTGAGTTAGAAAGGATAAGAATATATGAGAAAAGGAAAGAAAAATAGAAGGATCTTCCAGGAGCTATAACAAAATAAAATGACATTTACTGTAGACTGAAGAAACAATTGTATCTGTTGCATGCAAAGTACCTTAATTAGCTACTTTGTTTCTTCTCTCCTAAAGAAATTTTTGATAATGCTGTCTAGGCATGTTTTTTATGTGGCTTGCTCCTGGATTAAGGCATGCACCTAGGTTGTAAGGTGCATGCACCTAGGCTGTAAGGTGCATGCACCTATGCTTTTATATGATCTTTATTGTCATTTTTACTTGCATATAATCAAATGGTGCTTAAGTTTTGTGACACAGTCCAAGCATATGATGTGACTATAAAGCAAGTGAACATTTTAATGAAAATATAGATGTTTGATAAATTTACTGATGAGACACTGAGGTTTTATTTTTGTCCTAGACTCATGCCTATGTTTTTCCATGATGTTTGTATTAGAAAGATAGCCA
>CATIWK010161826.1:0-12695 GCA_949634005.1 Mallotus japonicus
CCCTTATAAATAAATGCTTCAATTACTAAGCATATCTTAAGTTCTTGATCTTTTGTTTATATGTGGTATATTTTTGGTATCCTGTTCCATTTTGTCTTGCTAATAATGATATAGAAAGGGCCACATGATTTAAATGTACTATTTTGTGATGCATTATCATAGTATGCATTGTAAATGCAGCTATATTTTTTAATAATCATGTTATCATATTTTTTTCTCCATGCAAAAACCTTGTTTTGCTTTCTTGCATATTTTATTTTACTACTTTTCAAAGGGGGAGAATTTGTTTTAATTCTTAATTTTTTATTCTCTTTAAAAACTATGCTTTACATGATCATGTGTTAATTATAGTTGATAAATTTTTATATGCACTCTTGTGATGCATTTTCATGAAAAATATTTTTTTTTGTTGTAATTCTTAAATTTTTTTTAATCATATTTACCGCTTGATTTTCTTTAAAATTACAAGGACTCAAATTGCAAATTTTCCATCATTTATTTTAAATACTTATCTTATAATCATATATTTATTATCTTCTTTGAAAAAAGGAAAAATAATAAATTATAAGAAATAATAGATTTTTATAATAAATGCTATTTATTAAATTTATTTTGATTTTATTTTCAAAATTATTTGATTTTTATCTTATTTTGATTTGACATTTATGATTAATTTTTTTAAAAAATCACATTGATGCTCTTTCATATGCATTTTTATTGTCATTATTGTCTTGAAACTTGAAATTATTTGAATTTAAATTGATTTTGTGTTGATTTAGGTTAATGAGAACCTAATTGTCCAATATTAAGGATCTATCTGGATTATTGAAAAGTTCAGGATTCCTTATGGGCATTGGGTCATGAGCCGCAACAACTTGTGACTTGACAGTTCACCTACTGTCTGTGCCGCTCACGGGCATTGGTCACGATCGTGACCCTGTTCGTGACCAGCAGACAGCATATGTGAAAAGTCATTTTTCCCTCATCTCTCATCTATTTTCAAATTTTAAACGATTCTTGGTTGTTTTTAGGGTTTTATCTCTCTCAAACCTAATCTAGAATCTTTTTTTACTCCTATTTAAACCTCTCATTCACTCTTATTCACTCACACGTCTTCTTTTAGCAAATTATCTCTACACTTTCCTTTCTACTTCTCTCTTCTCTTTCATCACCTTACTTCTCCATGGCTCCCAAGAAGAAGACTACATCTCAAGCTCCATCATCCTCTTAAACAAGAAGAGAAAAGAAAGATCAACCAAAGAAGACTCCTCCTACTTCCTATCCCAACTCCGAAATCAAGGAAAGGGCTTCCAAATTCGCCAAAAGAAAAATCATTCCCTTAAGGTATATGTCTCAAAAAGGCCTTTAATCTCTTGGTTGCTTTGATTATATGAAGACCTTGCTTGAATAATTTGGTATGTATACCTTTGCTTTCACTTCTTTCGTCACCATTCCTCAACTTGTCTTTGAATTCTTCTCATCCTTTTTTCTTAGAACCACAAACATCAATGACAATAATCCCTTCTATAGTATGAGATTCAAACTAAGAGGAAGAAGTTGTTTCCTTACCAAAGAGGAATTTGATAATCTTTTTAGATTCAAAAGTGATGGAGAAATTGGTCCAAACACTATTTGGTCTCCAAATAATTTTTGGGTTCAAGTCTCTAAACCAAATGATTCTCCTTTTCAAGCCGGTCATACAAAATCTTCTTCTTTTTCTTCTAAACCGCCTTGGTACATCCACCGTTTCATTACTTATACCTTCAATGCAAGAGGTTTAAGTAATGAAGCAATATCCTTTGATGACCTCTATCTTCTCAAATGCATTGTCAACAATGAAGATGTTGCCTTAGGATGTTGGTTGTAATAGAGGCTTTGGTTGATTAGTGATAGTGCAAGCGGTTCCATTTGTATTGGAGGTATTGTCTCTCGTATTGCTCAATATTTTGGCATCTCTATTAATCGTCAAGACTCCATTCCTTATTCACTTCTTGATGAAAAATTCCTCAAGAATTCAAATCAATTCAAGAAAGTGAATAATCTCTTTGTATGGAAGAATGAGGAAGAAGTTGAAGAAGAGCATGATCAAGACATGGAGGATATTGAACATATAGGCAATGTAGGTCTTGAGAACGTTGATCTTGGAGAAGAACAAGATCCCACTCAAGCTCAAGATACTTCTCAACCTTCCATCATATAAAGAAAAAGGGCAAGAGCTTCTTCATCTCAAGGCATAGAAGGGGAGCCCGAATAGGTTGGTGGATTCTTTGATAGACTCTCCATTGTTGAAACTAACATCAACAACCGCCTTGATCACTTTGACTCTCATTTTGATCATTTTCGAGAGGAGAATGGATCATCTAGAATATGATATTCATCAAATCCAAGCTTTCCACAACATCAATTGCACTTGGGCTCCTCCTTCTCCTCAAAACTCTCAAGTGCCCCCTCAAGGAGACAATGATGATATTGCTCCTTAGTTATCTAGTTTTTATTACTATATTATATTTTTTGCTTTTTCTTAGCTATATCCTTGTTATGCTTTATCTTTCTTATGTTAGGAATGTTTGATGTAATTCTCTTATTTATTTTAATGAAAATTTTTTTTCTCTTTGACAAAGGGGGAGAAATATGCTTATATGTGTGATGTACTCTTAGAATTTTATATGTGTGCTCTTATAACTTTTATTCTTTATACACCTATGCACACATGCACACATTAAGGGGGAGAATTCTCTTTATGCATGAACAAAGGAAGATTTTTACATACATCACTTGATACACTTGCTTATGCACTTATCACACACATAAATTGTTTGTCAAAGTCAAAAAGGGGGAGATTGTTGACCTTATGTGGTTTAAATCAAAATCCCATCTTTTGATCTTTGACAAATAATTTAGAACTAACATTGTTTATCAAGTGTGATTTAGGTTCATACAAGCTCTTCTTGAGGGATTAATACTTCAATTCATTTGATGGAAGTAAGAGCTTCAATTATATGCAAAAATAAGTCATTTTAATATCATCACGAGCTCAGGTCACGACCATGATTGATGCTCATGAGCCAAGCTTCAACAGTGCCAAATTGATGCAAGAATTCTGAGAAGCTCACGATCTAGTGTCACGATCGTGAGGGTGCTCGTGATGGTGTCATGAGCCTCTTCCCTCATGACCCACAGGAGACTCATCCTCGTTCAAGAGTCTAAGCCGCTCACGATCTCCAGTCACGATCATGAGCCTGCTCGTGACCAGTGGTCTACACAAGCTCAACAAACATATTCAAAAATTAACGGCTAGTTTACCATGATCACGATCGTGAGCACCTGTCTGGCAGCACAAAAGTCAAATTTAATCATTTAGATTTTTGGAGATGTTAGAGATATATTTGATTTCTTTAACATCTATAATCTGAGATGTTTATCTATATAAACAACTCTTAGAGTTCAATTGAGGGGTTAAGACATTTAATTACTTAAAATCTCTCCTTAGCATTCAATTGACCTCTCATATTGTCATTATTTCATTCTTATTTTTGATAAACTCTTGTGAGAGTTTGATGAGTGTTAGAATAGATATTTTTATGCTTCTATTTTCTGGGATTAAGAAAACGGGAAGTGAGATTCTATTCTAAGGAATTGGTTTAAGTGTTTAGCCATTAAAACACTTGGGTTTCGGTTTTAGAGTGAGCCAAGAAAACTCTTGATTGTAAGGTTATAAGAGTGAGCCTTAAACTCTTGTGTAATTCAATCTTGTGCATAAGATTGTGCGTGATTGAAAATCCTAACTTGGGGATAAGTTAGGTGGAGACGTAGGATTGTTGTTGAATCCGAACTCCTTAAATTCTTGTGTTCATTATTTTTCCTTCTTAACATTCTTTTAATTTGTTATTCAATTCGATTTAGTTTTGATTTTTACTCAATTGGCTTATTCACCCCCCCCCCCCTCTTCTAAGGCATTTTCAGGGCTCAATATAGTAAAGAAATAGTACAAAACCATGCAAATACAACTAAACTCATGTAAAATTTTGATTAATATACCAAATGGAAGCTAACAAATTACACAAAAATACTTCTGTCACCCTTCTGATGAAGTGGTTAAAAGAAAAAAAAATTAAAGTACAAAAAAATAATTACATGAATAGTATATGACTAGTAGCAAACTCATATAAAATTACAACAAAACTTGCGTAATATTTTAATTAATATACCAAATAGAAGCTAACAAATTACATAAAAATACTCCCGTCATCCTTCTGATGAAGTGGTTGAAAGAAGAAAAAATTTTGAGCATAAAAATATAATTGTATGAATAGTAGATAAGTGGTAATAGCAAAATCATGCAAAATACAGCTAAACTCACGTAATATTTTGATTAATATACCAAATGGAAGCTAACAAATTGCATAAAAATACTCCCCTAACCTTTCTGATGAAGTGGTTGAAAGAAGAAAAATTTTTGAGCACAAAAACATAATTACATAAATAGTAGCAATAGTAATACCTTAAAAATAAAAAATATGATTGAACTAAAAAACTGAAGTTTAAGAATGGAGATTACTGTTTTTAACACAAGTTTGGTTCCCTGTCCTGGCCCTCAAAATTATTTTAAGGTGATAGCAATACTGAATCTCAACCAGTGCAAAGGCAACCTCCTCTCCCTTTCAAAACCAAGGCCCTCGTCATCTTCGTTTCCACTTATTTTTTTTACCTTCCATTTTCTTTCTTACAGGAGCCTCCTTTCAAAACCTAGAGTAACCTTTCCTTCTACCAAAACTCCTCCCCAAACCGAGAATAACATCCTCTCTTTCAAACTCTCTCTCTTTCAGACTCTCTCAGAGACCCTAGTTTTTGAAAGAATATCCAAAAATGAGAATGATGTTTTCTAGTTGTAAAGTATGGTTGTCATGTGGACAACCATACTAAAAAGAAAATGTGTAGAGCATGGTCATCATGTGGACGACCATCTGCAGTGGACCCTTTTTTTTGTGTCTTTTATTCCTTGATCATGATGATATTCATTTATTACCCATCCTCTTCATTATGGGTAATGTCCCCAAGAACGTGTCATTGTCTGCCACAAATTCTTTCCTTTTTTTTTTTTAGCTTTTGGGCTTTTAGGCCATCAAAAGGGAAAATGAGGCTGGACTTTGCACTATTAAGCTCATTTTTCTTGGATTTTCATCATTGGGCTTTGCTCGTGGGCCGGCTAAACCCGAGTGTCTACAGATAGATTTTCAACAGATTCCATATTTCCCGTGGTTCTTTTCTTGAGCTTTTCATTGTTATCTACATGTTAATTTTCCACTCGTGAGCCACTTATGATGCCTTTTTTTTTAGAAAAGAAAATTAAATTAAGAAAAGGAGAAATCAGCAAAAGCTACGTCTAGAACTTCCCTAAGAAAATCATCATATCAGGAGGTGATAGAACTACAAGAAGAGAAAGCTAAATGTGCCAAAACATGAGCAACCTTATTACATACTCTAGGTTGGTACTAAAAAAGAAAAAGAACTAAAACTAGCAAATAGTGCCTTAATATCATATACTATTAAGCCGGTAACTGACAAGTCTTCAACATCAGAATTTAGCTTTTAAATCAAACTCAGATAGTCAGTCTCCAAGACAACATCTTTTTACTATAAAAAGATGGTGAGTTGAGCACCCATTCGGCAGGCAATTGCCTCTGCCATTTCAGGAATCAAATCTGCTTCTTCACACCAAGCTTGCGCCGCCAAAATTATACCCGAATTATTTTGAATAATTAATCCATAACCTGTTCCCATATTCTCTTTAATAGCCGCATCAGAGTTAATCTTGAACTGGGAACTATCCGGTGGCCTCTATCTAGACGGAGTCATTTTCTAAGAAAGCTTGGGATTACACCGATTGGCATCTTCATACTCCATTAAAATCTTCATAGCCCTTTGATGGCATTCCATGATATCCAATTGCACCCTCTCATGAATTATAATATTCCTTGAAAATGACATATACCATAAGAACATAAGGAACACAGAGAAACCTTCTTTTGGGAGTCGACTCTTCTAATTGAAGATCCAATCTGCCAAACTAATACTGCAATCACTCTCATTGATGACAATCCGCAAACTAGAAATATACCAAAAATTCTGAGTCCACATGCAATCACGAAAAACATGATCAATAGTTTCCACATCTTCACCATATTTACTACAAACTCCATCAATCTGAAATTTTCTTTTAAGTAGCTCAGCACCAGTGGGAAGTAAGCCATGCAATAAACGTAAAATGAATATTTTCACTTTGGGCGGTAAAGAAATTTTCTAAAGCCATTTTTAGTTTGGAGTTGAAGAGGATGAAGTTGTATTTCCCATTCTTGACTGTCTATGTTGGTGAACCAAATGGTAGGCGGTCTTAACAAAATACAACCCATTCGTAGAGAAATGCCATATTAACAAATCCTGTGGATTTCTCAAGATAATTAGCATAGCCAAAATTTTTTTGGCATCATTTGGATGGAATATCCTTTTCACCTATTCTCTATTCCAGGCTATACCTCTTACATTCATTAAATCTCTTACCCTCATCTCAGGATTAATTTTAATTTGGGGGGGGGGGGGCGGTGTTCCTCAAGACGTTGTATTGTTAGGGAACCACCCATCATTCCAAATACTAATGTTGACACCATTCCTTACCCGCCACTTTAGACTAAGCTTTAATAACTCTTGTGCTTCGATTATACTCCTCTATGGGTAACTAGGCTTATAGCCTTTTTGAGCATCCAAGAATGAGGTTCTAGGAAAATAACGAGCTTTAAAGACCTTGGTCACCAAGGAGTCTGTATTATGAAGAATCTGCCACCCTTGTTTCCTAAGCATTTCCAAATTAAAGGCCTGAATATCCCTAAAACCTATACCACCACTTTCCTTTGAAACACATAGCTTGTTCTAAGAAACCCAGTGAATATTCTTATCTTTATCTCCCTATCGCCACCAAAATCTAGATTAAGAGAATTAATTTCTTGACATACCTGACTCGGAAACCTGAAACAACTCATCAAGTATCTAGGAATAGCTTGGGCCACTGACTTTATCAATATCTCCTTCCTTGCTAATGACAATGAACGTTCTTTCTAATTGGATAATTTTTTCTGAACTCTATTGATGACATCCCTGAATATGATCTTCTTATATTTGGTAATTGCAGTAGGAAGCCCCAAGTATCTAGCATGCTTGTCAACTTGCTTCACTCCCAATAAACTTCTCAAAGCCTGATAAGCTCCAGAAGAAACATTAGAGCTAAAGCAAATTTCTGATTTATCAAAGTTAATCTTTTAGCCTGAAGCTTCTTCATGACACTGAAGAATGTCTCGCACAACTGTTATTTCTCCTGGAGATGCACGCCCAATATAATACTATCATCTGCAAAGAACAAATGTGACACAGCAGGGGCACTACGACATATTTTATAACCATGTAATGAATTTTGCAATTTAGCTTTTCTAATCAAACTGGAGAAAGCTTCAGCACAAATGAGAAAAAGGTGAGGGGATAGAGGGTCCCCTTGCCTCAGGCCTCTAGATGGAACAAAAGAATCAGTAGGATTACCATTAATAAGAATGGAATAAGAGATAGTAGAAACACATCTCATAGCTAAATTAACCCAAAAGACAGGGAAATTCATTTTAAGCATGACTCTCTTAAGAAAATTCCACTCAACTCTGTCATAAGCCTTACTCATGTCTAGTTTTAAGGCAAAGAAACCTTTATTCCCCTTTTTCCTATTTTTCATAGAGTGAAAGACTTCAAGAGCTAAAAGGGCATTGTCCAACATTTGCCTTCCAGGAACAAAGGCAGATTGGGTATCATGAATAATGTGTGGGGGAGGACTTTTTTCATTCTGTTAACAATTGTTTTGTGACAATTTTGAATACCACATTACACAAGCTAATTGGTCTAAAATCTTTAGGACTTTGGGGATCTTTAATCTTAGGGATCAAAACAATAAAATTTTGATTAATTCTAACAGGAGAACCCCCATGATTAAGAATATTAAGAACTAAGTCAGTTTGATTAATTCTAACAGGAGAAACCCCATGATTAAGAATATTAAGAACTAAGTCCAATATTTCATGCTTAATAATATGCCAATATTTTTGAAAAAAGAGGGGAGGCATACAAAAAAAGAGGAAAAAAAAAGAAAAAGAAACAAACAAAAAAACAGCAACAGCCTAAGAATTTAACTTCAGTACCATTTTTATTGGGCTTCAATTGGGTTGTCTCAAGGGTAAACTTGGGTGTTTTTTTTTTTAATTGGAACCAAATTTAATCTATTACTGTACTTTTCTTGAATTCAAGAAAACTAAAACTCTTTAAAAAAAAGAAAATTAAAATCATTTTATACAGGTATAATCGAACTGAGTTGAGTCGACATAATGTCAAATTTGAGCTTGACTTGACTTTTAAATTTAAAGTTCAAACTTGACTCAAACTCGATCAAGCATTAATTTTAAGATCGAACTCCACTCGATTAAATAATTTGTATATTCAATCTTGACTCGACTCGACTCAATTAGTTAAATAATATTTTAAATATTTAAAAATATATATTTTATAATATTTAATCTTGCCTCGAGTTCGAATTCGAGCTCAAACTCGATAGACTACTCGAGTAGTTCGAGTTCGAACTCGACTCAACAATAATTGAGTCGATTTTGAGTTTTTTTCAAATCAATCCCAAATAACTCGAGAGTCAGCTTGACTCGATTACACCCCAACCATTCTTTCAAAAATATCAAAACCATATTACTTAAGTGTTTTATATATATATATATATATAGGAAGTTAAAGGATAATTTTTAAACACCACAATTTATTAAAAATAAAATTTACTAATTTGTTTACTCTATTTGAGATATTCAAAGAATAATATATAATTCAAAACTAAATTATTTAAATGTTTAAATTAATTAAAAATAATTGAAAAATTATATTTTTAGTAAATTGAAATATTAAAATGTCAATTTAATTACAAATCTAGATAAAAAACTGACATAATATGTCAAACTAAAAATAGAAAATGTATTAAATTTGTATAAATTATTTAAAATGAGTATTAAGTTGTAATTTCCAGAAAGTTAGCTCAAATAATTTAAACTTTATAGAGTCTGTTTAAGTATTACGCTATAAGGATAAAAAATTTACATCGGTGAGATTCCTACAGTAATTTTAAAATGATTTCACTTTAAACCCTAAATTAATTTAACCTTTTATTTTTTTTTTGAGCTAGTACAAATGGTTAATTCCCAACACCACAAGGAGAAGAGAAGAGGGTGGGGGGTTTGAACCCTACTCTCCTCAAACTGAATATCCACACATTTTACCACTTAAACTAGTTGTGGGAGACTAATTTAACCTTTTATTAAAGAATAATATAAGTGTGTAAGTATGTTAGTGGGGCTTTACCTACGATAATTTAATAGAAATTCATTGTTGGATGATGGAAAAGAATATATATATATATATATATATATAATAGAAAGACGAATAAAAAAATAAAAGATTAATTTCACATTTTTATATTTCTTCTTCCTTCACTTTGTTAGATATTTTTTTTATTTTTTTTACATATATATATATGAAGTTGAAAAATTTAGGATGAAAAATATTAAATTATTTTCTTTTCCCATATTTTCCACTCTTTTCCAAGCACCCCCTCTCCCAAATTGTAATTTGATAAGGAAAAAAAATATATATTTGAATTTGAAACTTTTCATATTCACTACAACAATTTTTATCTATAACTTCAAAATAATTTGCAGCTAAATGTATAAAATTCTATAGATAAAAATTTTAGCTACAAAAATAAATTTCATAACTTGTTATAGTGAAAAATGGCGTGCTAAAAGTTAGTTATGAAACTTAAGTGTCGTGTAGTTTATATATAGCGCTACATTAATTATACTAATGGAGTTAAATTGCAAAAAATATTAAATTTAGTTGCTATAAGAATTGAAATACAGTAACAAAAAATTTTAATTACTTGCCACAAAAATATTATTTTGTACCGAATGAAATATATATAGCTACATATTTTTTTTATTGTAACTAAAGAATAAACTTATTAGCTAAAAAAAAGACATGGTACATCAATTTTTGCTATTAGCTATAAATTTTGTTATTCATGGCTATAGATATAATTTAATTGCTACACAAATAATGCAATTGAAGCTAAAATTTCTAATTAATTGCCTCAATCATTTATTTTGTGGCAAAAAGTATAATTATTTTAGCTATGATATTTTGAACTCTAAAGCAAAGTGGACTTCAAACTATTTGCTACTGATGACATACATATGTGGCTAGATGATGAACTTTTTTTAGTTATAAATAAAAAGAAATAAAGTAAAACAAATAATTTACTATTATTGTATTTTATAATTAATTGTAGATAATAATTGATATGGGAATCCAATTTTTAGGGTTTAATTTTAAAGCTTTTTAATGCCAATGAAGCTTGAATCAAATGGTTCAAGTGGAGGTACCCATGACCTTAGGTTATCAGTTTAAGTCTAGGGATGCAAAAATTAAAGTTCTTAGTCCTTAATTAATCCACTAGGTAAAAAAGTTTCACACTCTATATATCTATAATAATAATAATAATTCATAGATAATATGATATATATATCTCAAATTGTACTTTGTTGTAATAATCACCATTGTACCCTTTTCTCTCTCGAAAGTTCTTTCTACACAGTGCTTAGCTTTGGTTTCACAGTGTGTTTCATAGGGGATGGATACTGATTTTAACCAGTAATCCTACCCTTGTTTTTCTTCCTTTTGTTTCTTCGTTTTCTTTAGTTAATATGCTGTTTATATTTGTGTGTTTTCATAGTTTGGTTTGTAATAGTTTTTTGTGCAGAAGGTTAGGTTACTCCGCCGCCCTCTATTTTCATAGCTTTTGGTGCAGACAGTTCGGCTTCGTCGCCACCCTCTGGTTTCATGGCTTTTGGTGCCGACGGTTCGGCTTCGTCATCGCTAGTTCGGCTTCGTATCGGCTAGGAGTTAGCTCGCCACAACATCATAGGTCTCATACCGTCACAAGACTTTGCAAATCTGTTGTGATGGAAGTTGATCGATGTCCCCGGAGATGCACTGGTTCTATCTGGAGGATGATCTTCTTCTACCTGTTATGCTTGTTGCTACTTCAATGTCTGGGCTCTGTCATCTTCATTAGTCCATGACTCCGACAGCTCAAGCAAGTATATCGGCATGAAGGCAGACACCATCACACAACCGCTGATGCCACTGCTAAGGGTGAGCATTCGGTCTGTTCGGTCGGTTTTTGGGGTTTTTTCTGACCGAACCGAATTAACCCAACCGAACCAAACTAAATCGAATCGAACCAAATCAGAAATCGAACCGAACTAACCGAAATTTTCAAAATCAAAACCGAACCGACCAAAATTTTTAAAAATATTAATTTTTTATTACATTATTATAATATTTAAAAATTAAAAAATAAAAAAAATTAGTGAAATTCGGTTAACCGAATTTTCTGGACAGAAAACCAAACCGAACCAAAATTCGATTCGATTCGGTTCAAAAATTTTGAAAATGTCAAATAAATTAACCGAACCAAATTGGGTCGGTTCGGTTTCCACAAAAGGCTTGCTCACCCCTAGCCACTGCTGTTCGGCCGTCCTTTAATCTTCAACAAATTAGGATTCTAACCCTAAAAGTGTTTCTTGGGCTTTATCTGAAAATTAGCCCATCCATTTGTAATAGCCTTGGATGTTTTGTGGCCTTCATCCTATGTTGGCCCTGCTTAATGTAATTTTTTTTTTTTGGGCAATGCTTTATGTAATTTTGCTTGTCTAGTTAATGATATGTTTATTTGGTAAAAAAAAAAAATTGTGCTTTGTTGTTAAAAAAAATTTAAAGCTTTTTAATGGATTCTATAACGTACAATACAATTAACAAGATCATCTGAACCACAAAACTTTTGTACCCATATGAAATAAATTATAAAGAATAAACATAATAATTTAAAAATTTTATTATAATAAAAAGGAAAAAGGTACAATTTGCACCCTAGGTTTGTGCCCTAAGAGCACTTTGGCACCTTGGTTTTTTTTTTTCCCAATCGGAACTCCACGTTTAAAAAGTGGAGCATATTGGAACTTTACTGATTAAAATCAAATCATATAACTTTTTTTTAGTACAATTAAGTCCTATAAAATAATAAAAATGTAATTTTAACGGATAAATTGATAATTTTTTTTAGAAATATATATATAACCTAATAATTAAATTTAAAAGTTTTTCAACCTATAAAATAATTTTTTTACATTTTTCTTAAATTATTAAAAAATTTTCTTAAATTTTTAAAAATTTTAGAATCAAGTGATATAAATTTCAAAAAAATGACCAAATTTATTTGTTAATATAAATAATGAATTGATAATTGACCTAAAATTTAATTTTAATATTTGAATAAAAAAATTTATTTATCAATTATTGTGTAGGTTTAAAAATTATTGCGTAAATTTAAAAATTTAAACTAATGAATAAAATTTAAAATTTTTTATTTAACCATTAAAATTAAATTTTAGGTCAATTATCAATTTGATATTTACATTAACGAATAAATTTGGTCATTTTTTGAAATTTATATCACTTAATTTTATAATTTTTAAAAATTTAAGAAAAAAGTAAAA